>BLKM01002183.1:1048018-1275567 GCA_013340265.1 Coptotermes formosanus
AGTTGGGTGTCACACACTCTCATCTGGGTTCTTACACTGTGCAGGATAATACGTGAATTCCGACGTTTCGGAGCAAAGCGCTGCCTTTTTTCAAGGTGACAGTTTGGTCGGGGGTGGATGTTTCTCGTCGAATCGTCGGAAGAAAACTTATTATTTCACGGAGTGTAAGAATACAGAAGACCACAATTTGTTGCAACACATAATTAAGTTTTCAGTACATTAACAGCATGAAGAAGACGGAAAGAACGAAAGATCGTCATCACGCAGTCTGTATTACGACAGGTCCATAGCCTCTTCCAAGGCGAGTTCCCCATAGAGTGCGATATGATGCTTTCTCTTTCAGTTTCCAATACCTTCTCGTTTCCTTAAGGTCATCAGTAGCTGCATACTTCTTCTTCCTCGTCTTCCCTTTACTTCTATCTTACCTTCTATCTTTTCTTCAGTAACGTGTTTTACAAGAGAGTTCTTACGCAAGATGTGGCCAATACAGTTAGCCTTCCTGTTTTTATTGTACGTAGGATATTCTTTTTCTCCTTGACTCTGTGTAATACTGCTTCATTTTTTATTCAATCGGTCCGACTGATCGCCTCCATCTTTCTCCAGTACCACATTTCAAACCTGTCAAGATATATCTGATATAACCTCCGGTTGTCCTTTTTCAGCCCCATACAAAGCTATGCCCCAAGTGTAGCATTTCAATAGTCTCGTCCTTAAATTAATTCCGATTTTCTGGTGAAAAGAGTCTTCTTCTTCCTCTTCTTCTTGAATGTTGCTTTTGCAGTGGAAATTCTGGATTTAATTTCGCATGTACATCTTGCATCATTCGTTATCATGCTACCCAAATGGTTGAAATATGCCACATTGTCCAATTATTGATGTATCCTAATCTGTACTGGGAATGGTTGCCTTGAGATTTAGAATTGCTAAAACATCTTATATGTTAAATATAACTTACTAACCGACTTTCAGTACTTTCCTTTCTCATGCACTAGGCACTTATGCGTCTTGCATCTAAAAATGATCTCTCCCTAACATTTCAGGGCGTCCAGTCACGCTTTCCTCAAGCGGAGTTTACATCGTAAATTTTGGATACACTTGTGGTTTCCATTGTGGGCGCTTGGTCTGTACATTCATTGCTTTAGCCAAAGAAGTTATTTGTCTTGGTAAAATTTCTTAATTGTTGTCTAATATCATAAGTTCTCTGACCACTTTCTGTATATACTTCCACACTTGTTTGTTTCGACTGTAACACATATGTCCATTGCCATATTGTAATCGACATTGCAAGGTTACACGTTAGGCTGTCCGCTAAATGGAGACTATTATGTAGGTCAGGGATTGCCCATTTCAAGACAACCGGTCTGCTGGCCAGTTGTAACGGTGAGTACGCATTCACCTTAAGTAATAAGTCAGCTAAAATCAAATAAAATAATACCACGAATTTGTGTGTTGTGTAGGTAGCGGCCTCTGCGACGGGCTCACCTCTCGTTCAGGGGAGTCTCACCGGGTATGTGTGTGTGATCTAGAAACCTCGGAAAAAGAGGCGGCCTAGGCCCGATATCGGTTGTAGCACCCCCCCCCCTCCCCCAGAAGGAGCACGGTGTCGTTACTAATGTCGTTAAATGTCCGTAGTTCTATTCTCGAAGCCAGCTGGCCATTCTAAGATTTACAATGGCCAGATGGCGCCTCAAATTGTCATTCACACTGCAACAGCAGTGCCGGACACACGCTAGTGGGTTACCTCCTGACAACGTACAAAATTAATATTAACAATACATATAGGTTTTAGCATTCCGAATAATCTGAATTCCTTTTTCGGAACTCCAGCAGTGTGATGTGCGCGTCTAATATTTACCACTAGTTTTCTTATTTAAGTTTACACTCGTCACAACACGACCACTAGTTGAAACATTTTGGTGAAATTCAGGACGAATCTAATGAAACTGACACTTCCACATCTTGATGATTCTAAATTCTTTGTCACCAAACTCCTTGCACTGCGGATCTTCCAACTTGTAAGGGTCGTTCAGTGTGGGGTCTGAAAAGGTTATCAGTGGCAGGTCTTTGAAAGTAGGCGACTTCTATAATTTAAACTGCAACTTGTTTAATTTATGTGGTGACAGTGACGTGCATAGCAGCATTACAAACCCTAAATACAGTCGAAATCGGTTATAACGTCAAGAAACGGACTGAATATTTTGTGTTGTTATAAACGAGTGTCGTTATAACCGAGAAATGTAACGTTATGTTTAACATTGAAGTATTAGTTGGTACCACAGAATATCTGACGCTGTCGACGAGGTGTCATATAAACCGATGTCGTTATAAGCGGGTTCGACTGTACTGCATACTTTGTGTAACAACTATGACCGAACGGGAGTCTTACTATAATGACGCATTTCATGGGTTCCTTTAGTTCCTTGCGGCAAATGGCACGAGAGTACCTTCAAATAATCCGTGTCCGTTACATTCCACTACCTTATAGATCCATAAAAATAAATTTCGGCCTATAACAGGTCCTGAAGGCCCAGAAGCTAGATGGGGATGGGTGGATAACAGCAAGCCCCGGCCGCCTTAGCCCCGGGAAAGAGATCTGGTACCCCTTGTACAAGAGGCGGGGTGGGTCTCAGAGCCGGTGTGAACAGGCAAGAAAAATGTTGCCTCCACGGGGTTTCTAACCCTGGACCGTCCACCCTTTAGCTATTCCCTATACCGACTGCGCTATCCCGGCCGCCCGCATAAATCGATGCTGGTCATTATCTTACTGAAGTCATATGACACTTGCAAGCCTGTAATCTCTGTAGCTGACGCTGAGTTGTTAAACACGATCCCCTGTGGGCGAATGGTTTAAAGGCTATTTACAAAGAAGATAAGAGCGACACACTTCCCTGGTGCATGTAATTAACACAGAGAAGGTGACAGATATTGGGACTCTTAACTTTTTCCATGCTGTGTAAGGGAAACCTCATTCAAAAATATCCCCCACTTACACTAAAACTTTGATATCTGTAAAAGTAGATTCCTCTACCGTCTCCTCACTTTTAAATGTAACTGACTACTTGCGACTGTTTATAACTGTAAATGATGTTGTCATGCAAATAATAAGAAAATGTTTCGAAACTAAACACTGGAAGGAATAAGGTCGAATATTGCCAACACAAGTACCATTCATTGCGCCGTATCCTGAGGAAGTTTATACCAACTCACACCCTCACGAAGCGTTTATTTTCGCGCGCGCGCGCGCGCGTGTGTGTGTATATGTATGTATTATCTTCCTTCCGCGACTCGGATAAAATGTCAGTATGTAGTGATCTTACATACGGTAAGTTCAAGTCACAAAACAAGGCCTTTTCATGTTATACGGAGTGGCGCAGAGTCACTTGACACGTGTTAAACATCGAGTGTCAAGTGACTTTTGTGCCATGCTATATATTTATGAAACGTAGTCTTCGTGGAGCAGGAATACAGATCGAAAGAAACTGAGAACGCAACTCCTGAGGTGAAGATGTTTCTTTAAGAGGATGAAGCATCAGGCAGATTGAGAAAGTTACACGACGGGGAGCTTCAGAATTTGTTCTCATCAGCTAAGATTATTATGGCGATTAAGTAACTAAAATGGCAGGGTGGCCCTTCAGCACTCACGAGGAAAGAAAGAAAGAAAGAAAGAAAGAAAGAAAGAAAGAAAGAAAGAAAGAAAGAAAGAAAGAAAGAAAGGAAGAAAGGAAAAAAGAAAGAAAGAAAGAAGGAAAGAAAGAAAGGAAGGAAGAAAGAAAGAAACAAAGGAAGAAAGAAAGGAAGAAAGAAGGAAAGAAAGGAAGAAAGAAAGAAAGAAAGAAACAAACAAAGAAAGAAAGAAAGAAAGAAAGAAAGAAAGAAAGAAAGAAAGAAACAAACAAACAAAGAAAGAAAGAAAGAAAGAAAGAAAGAAAGAAAGAAAGAAAGAAACAAACAAACAAAGAAAGAAAGAAAGAAAGAAAGGAAGGAAGAAAGGAAGGAAGGAAGGAAGGAAGAAAGAAAGAAAGAAGGAAGGAANAAAGGAAGGAAGAAAGGAAGGAAGGAAGGAAGGAAGAAAGAAAGAAAGAAGGAAGGNAGAAAGGAAGGAAGAAAGGAAGGAAGGAAGGAAGGAAGAAAGAAAGAAAGAAGGAAGGAAGGAAAGAAAGGAAGAAAGAAAGAAAGAAAGAAAGAAAGAAAGGAAGAAAGGAAGAAAGAAAGAAAGGAAGAAAGAAAGAAAGAGAGAAAGAAAGAAAGAAGGAAAGAAAGAAAGAATTATGACGTTTTAGTTGATACCTGGCGGAAGAGGCCGTTTGGGAAACCTCTGCGTACGTGGAAGGATAATAGTAAAATAGACATTAAAGGTTTGAGAATAGGATGGGATTTCTTTCGGCATAGGCTTAATTAACGGAAATTTATTTGGCGGTGTCTAAGAAAGGGGAAGCGCGAAATTCCTGCATATAGCGTAATGGCTATCAATGCATTGCAAATATCATTATACATACTTGTTTAAGGCAGTATTTATTAATATTTTTATTTAATATTTTATATTTAATATTTTTTTCATATGACACTTTTCCGACCCGTTTTCGGGTCGTTGCCTTCCCCGTTCTTGGGACTTGAAGATCACACTGATTTAGACATACCACATTCGGTAGGACTCATCTGGACGAGTGATCAGCCCGACGCAAAGACCCGTACCTGACAACACACCATACTCACAACAGACAGACATCCATGCCTCCGGCGGTATTCGAATCCACACATCCAGCAAGCGAACGGCCGAAGACCCACGCCTTAGACAGCGCTGCCGCTGGGATCAGCAGTATTATCATCCGTAACAAAAATATACTAAGCAGTGTCACGATGCCCTAATCATCTTCACCATATTTTAATACAGACGTTTGGACGGCATATATTTTTACGTTTGTGTGTGTCACTTCTACCTTACTTCTCGTATTTTCCAAGGTCACGTGGGCGCACGGTATCATTTCCTTTTGTACACTAAACTTAAAACGTTTTTCCATAGCGCTACAGCCCCTAGTACGCCAGAGCCTCCTCATTCTCGAGGATTCACGGTCACACTCAGACACACCACACTCGGTAGGACTCCTCTGGGCGAGTGATCAGCCCGACGCAGAGACCTGTACCTGACAACACACAACACTCACAAAAGACAAACACTCATGCCCCCGGCGGGATTCGAACACACAATCCCAGCAAACGGCCGCTGCCAAACTTCAAAGTTACTTATATTGAAAGTAGCAGTCTATGCAGTTCGTACAAAATGGAAATCGTTGTATCAGTAGGCCTATATATACCTATCGCTTATATTCTTGTTCGTCGGAGATGTGTTCTTGCTTTACGTGAGACGGTATCTGTAGCGCTTAATTAATATTACTACATTTATGTGGTGACGCATGTCATACTGTGTTTGTATAGTATTTGGATTATTATTATTATTATTATTATTATTATTATTACATTATCTCCTTTATGCTGGGTATTCACACCTATATACCTGAAACAAACCATGTTGCTAGGTTATACAGTGTTGCTGCTACTCTGCGCGTACTGTTAATCGTGCATATAACGCTGTGTTCAATATTAAACTCTTTTGTGCTTCTACATTAGCACTTTCCGCAGTATGTGCGCTGTGCCCAATGTAGCTGTTTTCTGTAGTTCCTTGATATCGTGCTTTCCTGGTATGCTGCTCAAGTAATTTCTAAAGGATTTGGAAATGGCTTCAGTTGCCCCTAATATTACTGGCTCCATTTTTGCTTTTCGTTCCACATATATTATTATTATTATTATTATTATTATTATTATTATTATTATTATTATGCGTGTCGACAACACAGAGAGCTGCGTCTGCTGACACGAAGTGTTTGGATTCCGAGGTTTCTCTATCCTGTACCGATTATCTCTTTTGTAACTTTGTGTAGCACCGTTTCAAACTTGCAGTACGTCTTATCAATGACCAAGTTTTATTTTACCCCCCATCCCTGGGGGAAAGTCGGTTTCATAGACATAGAATTCATGTTAGTCAAGCTGCCATACTCATTACTTTGTTGTTCCAATTTCCTTCCCATTTTAATCTACACGCCCAAATATGCAGCCATTCTGTACGTTCATTATCTTATCTGTGTCTGTGTTATCAGCTGTTTACATCGTAGCTTTAATCTTCCCATATGGAAATTATTAGTGTTGCGTATTGATGGTTATATCTATTAAAACAAAGAAACAAAACTGTAGGCCTGTAATGCGTTGTGCACAATTTAGCAAGCGATTTCTGACAGTAGTAAGTAATCGTACAAATGAAATGAAAGAAGTCTGATTGTGCAGGTAGGAAGTGTGGAATACATGGAAAGAGATCAAGGGAGGGCGAGAAAACTTGCCCCAGCGCAAACTTTTCTGCTAAAAAGTTACGTTTTCAAAGATTTAACCCCAAGACCGGAACAGCTCTCCAGTTTATCCAGTACACTTCTATGTCTCATGTGAGTGGCACTGAATATTTAACCCCAAGACCGGAAGCGCTGTAGAGTTGTAAGCTATGCGCATATTTTTTCCATAATGCGACCTTACTTGCGGGAAATTATTCTGCAGTTCAGTTCAAGGAAAAAACCTGACCTTTACAGAAAGTACGGGCGAAAACCTGTCCTATCCTTGAACTGATTCTTGATATTTTTCTTTAATGTATAATATAGTTGACATGTGGAAGACCTTTGATTTAGGTTTACTCGGTTTCTGGACCTTGTTCATCGTCTAGCATTCCAAAAAAATAGTGTTTCGGTAACTGAATATGCTTCCGTCTTCAGGTGAAAGCATCGGGACGCACACCCTTTCAGATAGGTCTGATCGAAATAGCTGTTCTGAATTCTGAACCACGCGTTTTTATGAGATTTTACAACAAAATGTCATATATATATATACATTTACTGTATCACTAAACGTGTTACATATTCATCTGCACTCTACTCAAATGTCAAATTTCATAAAAATTCGTCCAGTGGGAGCCGCGTCATTCCATGCAGACGGATATACAGACTGACAGGACGAAGCTAATAGCCACTTTTCGCTATTTTTCGAAAGTGCCAAAAAAATGAAACAAAATAAACCAAAAAAATATATGGTCACGCATTTTATTCGGCTGGAATTAATTGAAAATTAATTATTTTCAATCACTGATTCCCAGAGCGGGCAGCTGTAGTTACGAATATGTCTGTGCTTGGAAGTGAGACCGAGTCACATTGCTCTAGACTGCACACGCCTTACAAATGGCGGTGATTACTGTGCTTGTAATAAGTAACCTCACAGTCGTGACTTCATCCCGGGCGCCAAGTCTAGCAAAAATAAAGAGTTGTACCTAATATGGTGATCACGCGTTAAATTGCTTGCCCACACTCGCACACCGGACCCAATAATCTTTCCATTCTCCGGAACCTGCGGTCAAGAATGGCTTATGTTTCGTCACTGTTAGAGGTTTAAACCGGTGACGTGCGACTGCCGGACTTATGTTGACGGCCCGCTTTCCAACACAGTTAACTTATTCGGACCCCCACCCTATCAGAATGGACGGGTTTTTGAATGGTTTGCAGAATTCTGCATACATAGTTACATTTTCCAAACTGTGTCTAAAGCGCAACGGACTTCGTGCAGTTTCCGATATTTGACACTGGAAGAGTGAGAAAAATACGGAGTGGTAAGCTCCACCATTCTTCTTAGTCTTTTCAGTTTTAGTTTGAATTTAATTCATAATTATACCTCATGTAAGTCTGTGTGTTTGTTTAAAATATTATCAGCGACAAAGAATCAGTGGCAAGCTTCTCACTGAGGTTTCTCCATTCCTTAAAAATAATGTAAGACTTCAAAATTACATTATAATGAAGTACTATATTAATTTTTATTGTAGTAATAATGAGTATTTTATTCCTATAATCGCGTAATATAAAATGCATTTTCACTAAAGTAATAGGACTTCTATTTTTAAAAGTTTGTCTGCGGCCCGCGCAGCGTTTGGAGATGTTCGAGCAATAAAATGTTGCTCTACACTGGTTTAAACCCATCCGCGCTACAAATTATTTGTCTCACTTCGAAATATTGCCCACCTGTTCTGAACAAATTCGGCGTTTTACGGTTGAAGTGTTGAAAATTTAAGCTATGTAATATTTTAATGGATTATTCTACCGCGCTGTCAGCATCCCATACCTCAGCGTGTACAGCAGTCCAAGTGTTTTTGGACTGCTTGACACTTTAAGATGGGACCGATAGGTTGTCTCGAAACGTCGGTAACTGGCTACCAATCGATGCTGCGTAGCATCCCAGAAGAGCGAATATCTCATTTACACCGAGGCGTAAGCCTGAAATCATGCAAAAATAACTCCATATCAATCCTCATAACCGCTATTACGTTCTTAGAAATATATGCCGATGATGTATCAATTACTGAGGCTGCTTATCGTTGCACGACATAAGCCCTAGGTCGCGGTAGAGTGGCTAGGACTCCGACTTCGTATTCGGGAGATCCCGGATTTAAACCTTTGAAGACCAAGATTAGCCTGAATTTTATTTAATGACTCCGCTCGTACCGCACAGTAAAAGCTCCTCGTCTGCTATGGAAATTGAACGGTTAATGCTGTACGGTACAATATTCGCAGTTTGTTTTGAGATTCATACAAAACACATAAATACACTCTGTGGGCATAATGTGGAATTTTTGAATGTCAAACCTGGTAGTACATGAAGTAACCAGTGGGTTTTAAAGGTCAAATCTGGGGTCAAGACCGGCTATCCTGACCGACAATTTTTCGTGGTTTTCCTGTGTTCCTCCTGTAAAATATCGTTATAGCACCTAAAATTAACCTACGTTCGCTTCCTTTCACATAATATCCAATTCCTTATTCACTAAAGATACATCGTTCGACGTTATATATTTGCAGAAATTGGAAGCGTCTTTACGTAAACCAGAAATAGATGTGAGCTGTACTGGAAAATACAGTAGAGTAGGTGGATGTCATCATCTTTTCTTAAATATTGTCTCGGATGTTTTGCTTGCTTCACTGGCCGTGAGATTTCGCAGTCACCCAGTATTTCTTGTTTCGATTAGCATTGGCTACATTACACAGCCTTACCTCACCTCTGTAATTTTCCTTACAAATATGAGCCACTGAAAAAGGAGCTACAAGGTAATGCGCACAGCTGATTCGAGTCAGTAGGGCAAGGTTAGGAATTCAACGACACAGCTTGGGGGCACTAGCAATTCTCCTGCCATACTCCGAACTAGCAACTTTAGTAAGACAATGTGTCAGCCGAAGTCCAATTCCCGGTAAGAAGAGAGACATGCCTTCACCACCATTGTATCTACAGAGTCTGTGTATCGTTCCCAGCCTCTACAAAATGTGTACCGAGAGGTACTGCTGCAGAAGTAAAGCTCAGATGTAGGCCGTGCCATGGCTCAGGCTGTTAGTCGCTGGCGTCTCACCGCGCAAGCCCGGGTTCTATCCCGGGTCAGTCCATGTTGGGTTTTGTGGTGGATGAAGTGGCAATGGGACAGGTTTTTCCCCGAGTTCTTTGGTTTTACCTTGTCATTTTCATTCCAACAGTGTTCCATTACACGGAAAAACGGAAAAAAATCTAATCTTCTTCACAGGGTTGCACAATAAGCCTCAAGGCTGCGGTGCGTCCGTTGCATCTGCTGCGGGGCCCTTCAGTGTAGTGACATGTAGTGCTGAGTCTAGGATGATTCTGTCTTTGCCTCCCCGCACCATTTACGTGTCTTCATAGCAGAGTGTTTCATGTTACGGGCATTTAACGTGTACCTTCTTATCTCTTGCAGACGTCAGTCCAGCCAACTGTCCGGAGGCGGAAGCACTCCCAGCCCAGGACCTCCGAGTGCCACAGTGTCAGGTAGGTTTGACTGACATTTTTTGACGATGGGATGTCAGTTGCATTGACTGTGTAACCTCCAATAATTTATGACTTTGGGTCAGTCTGTTATTTCAATGCGCCTTTTGGGGCTCACTCTGTGACTGCAAAAGCTGGGGCAGGCAAGATGAAGGAGCTTTCAACTGTGCCTGTTTCGTGTTTCATGCAGAGTAAGAAGGCTGAGAAATGACTCGTTATTCGCTCGAAGGGACAGATAATAGCCAGATTAGTCTGTTACTACCCTTTTCTCAACCTGTGTTTTCCCTTTTACATCTCTCATTCTCTTCTCTGTTTGCCTGTCTTTAGTGTATTCCTTCCTCTTTTTACAGCTTATTTCTACCCTAGTTTGTTTCCTTTTCTCTTTTTATCTCCTTTCCTTCTTCGTTTCCTTCCTTCTTTTCTCTGTTTGCCTCTCTTTAGTGTATTCCTTCCTATTTTTACAGCTTATTTCTACTCTAGTTTGTTTCCTTTTCTCTTTTTATGTCATTTCCTTCTTCGCTTCCTTCCTTCCTTCCTTCCTTCTTTCTGTTTGTCTCTCCCTGCACCTTTATCTCTTTCCTCGTACCTTTTGTTTCCTTTCTTTGTCTCTCTTTTCCTTTCCTTCTGTCCTTTATTTCTCTCTTTTTTCCTGTTTGCTTGTGGTCCACGCCAAATTACAGCCCCGTATCAGCGAACGGTACGTTACCCATATCCACGGTAACTTGGCGGCCTCCCCGTCCAGAGGACCTGCGACACGGACGACAAGGAAGAAATCAGTAGGCTATAATGGCGTGCCTAGCTGTATGCTGGCACGAATATGCCTTAGGGCAGCTTCTGAGTGCAAGCTTTTGTGATGATTGGGATGATAGTCTGCATAATACAGAGTGTGCCCACATAGGAGCACCTCTCTCCTCTCGCTTCTTTCCTATTTCAACATTCTATCTCTTCCGTACTTCTCTATAATAAGACACAAATAGAGAAAATGGAAGTAAAGTTAAAGGCACCCTATGACATGTCTATGCGGGAACGGAGGGGAGGCGTAGTTATATTTCCAAACCATTCGTATCCCGGCACTACAAGGAGCATCATGCTCCAGCCGCTTTAACCCCAGGAAAGATCCGGTACAAATTGTACAGAAGTCTGGGTGGGTCTCGTGGCCAGTCAGGACGGCGCGAAAGTCTCGCCCCCACCGGGTTCGATCCCCGGACCATCCAGCCCATAGCGAGTCGCTATACCGACTGCGCTATCCCGGCCACCACAGAGAGAGAAGATGATGAAATTAGGTAGGATGGAAGAAGGAAACACAGAAGATAGGAATACAAAAATATATGTGGAACAGCAACAACGTGATGCACATGCTGTGTGTAACACGAAGTTATGACTTGTTTTAATCATTAATCTGTAAGTACACGTGAGTATGCACGTTACAGGCTTTTCATCTACGAGTAGAAGCACGCATGTCGGACCCGGTTATAACGACATCTGTTTATACGACATCTCTTCTATAGCGTCAGATTTTCTGTGATACCAATTAATTCCTCAGTGTTAACCATAACGTTACACTACTCTGTTAGAACAATACTCGTTTGTAACGACACAAAATCTTTAGTCCCTTTCTTGACGTTGTAACCGAGTTCGACTCTACTTACGTTAAATCGAAACTCCTCTTAGATGTAAGCATGTTCTGTACCGAGTTTGTCATTAGTTTCGGTTTGTTCAGCGATTGTCGTGTGTTAGTTTTGAGAACAGCTGAAAATGCCAGCTCCCCAACTCGCTTTTTTGTAGTCACATCTGGCAATTAAATGCGCAGAAGAATTATGTATTGAAATTCAAGAGACGGACGGCAAAATACGAGTACAAAGCGCGTGAAAGAAGTCGGGACACTTTAGATGAACTGATAACGCACCTGCATTGTGTAAGTTTTTTTAGTGTGAATTCGTCACGTTGGTGGAATACAGTGAGGCAGATTGCCCAAATGAAGCGCAGATGGAATGTTGCAAGAAACTTAAGATGACTGTTAGATATGTTACCGGAACAGGCCAAAACACGACCCAACTACCTGACACTTTGATGATGATGATGATGATCATGATCATGACGACGACAACGACTTATTAAAGTTCCTTATCAGAGCTTACCTTCTTTTAGAATAAAGTATACGTTTTGTTCTCTTAATCATTTCCATCCAGTTTCTATTTTTTCTGTTGCGCAACAGCCAAACTCGGGCCTAAGCTGCCTCATTGTTGAGGTTTCTAGGTCACACACAAGTACACGCGCGCGCGCGCGCGCACACACACACACACACACACACACACACACACACACACTCGGCAGGACCCCTCTGAACGAGTGATCAGCTCGTCGCAGATGCCGCTACCTACACGACACACAACAAACATAAGAGACCAACATCCATGCCCTCAGCGGGTTTCGAATCCGCAATCCCAGCAATCGAGCGGCCGCAGACCTACGCGGTTTATAGTACTCACAGACACCACATTTTTCATATTTAGCATTAAGTATTTGCATGGCAACGTGTAAGTTCTACTGTTGGAAAGTCACGATTAGTTAAGTTTTAGCTAGAGGGTGGGTCTCCAACCCGCGGCCCGCCAGGTTGTATTATGCGGCCCGCGGCCACATTTGTAAATTATGTACGTACAGTGAAAATTAAATAATTTATGTGGTTCGTTCTGCCACTTATTGTTATTTTTCCACGTGCTACCTGCGAACCTGCCCACAATAACAAATGTGGCCCTTTGCCATAAAACGGTTGAACGCCCATGACCTAGAGCATCTTAATATACGTACAAGTCTTGGTACCTACAAATTCTTGTATCTTCACATCACGGACTGTAATATATTGGTTTAATCTTCTAACGACACTAACATTGGATGAAATTAGCCACAAGAGCTATTAGTAGGTATATTTGTAATGTGAAGACACTGCTAATAATATTACTAATTATCGAAACTTTTATGTTTGTCATAAAATAATTGTAATCACCAACAAAATGCACCATATCACGATTAAATCATTTATTATTTATTGCCCGGACATGTTTCGATGTCTATCTACATCATCTTCAGGGGGATGTCTTCACACTTATAGGACACTCGTCACTTTTAGATAAATGTAACCTGGTTTTCAGTCTAGACTGAAAACCAGGTACAGTGTTATATAATGTGAAATACCGATTTTAGCATTTGTATTACTTAATATTATCTACAGACTAAAAATCTGAATACTGATACTCAAACCAAACCAACCTGAGTTACATTTATCTAAAAGTGACGAGTGTCCTATAAGTGTGAAGACATCCCCCTGAAGATGATGTAGATAGACATCGAAACATGTCCGGGCAGTAAACAATAAATGATTTAATCGTGATATGGTGCATTTTGTTGGTGATTACAGTTATTTTATGTGAAAAATGCACGGTGAAAACAAAGTGAAAATAATTTTATGTTTGTCAATAAATCCTATTCATAAAGTGTTCGAAGTAACTGGCAGAGTGTAATTCTGTAATTCACGAGACAAACAGTGCGAAAGGAACCAAGACCGCTGCAAGTTTCTTGCAAAACGTGTGGAGGCTGCAGTGTCAGCTACCAGGCGTGCTGAGCACGCATTTATGCCGAGTAAACGTGATTGAAATGCGCAGACCTAATCGCCCTGGGTATCCATAGCCAACGTGGTTAGTAGAAACAGGCAAGGACAGGCTTCTCTGAGTTGACACTAGTCATAACCTACATTTGAAAACAATTGTCCATATACACAGTACTAACTACAAGGAACGCAAAACACTCGCTGTTGGCGTGGTTCATCGTACGGTTCCGAGCGACTAGATCCGATTAGGTTTTGTGCTCTACTATTGCACTGCAATGTGTCACCATGCATCTTTCAGATGCCAGACTGCATTTATTCACAGTCTGTCATCGCATCAAAACATTTCGCGCGACAGCAATAGTGAAATGAAATTCTCAAGAGCTTCTGGTCGTAACTTGCGAGTTGAAATAAACAATCACACTATCTGAAACGAGCTGCAGATATTCCATACCGGGGGAGAAAATCGCAGGCCGGGTAAGAAATGCCATGAGCACCTTGCACGAAAGAACACAAGGTCGAGTAGCACAAGTCATGATGACTGTGAGAACTGCTGTAAGAGACGATGGCAGATGGTGGGAGGATGCCTTACGGAGTTTATGTAACCGGCCGGGTCTTAATGCCTACTTGAAGTCAATGACGATGTCACAGTGTTGATTTGGATATTTTAAAAAATTGATAAGCGTTGACGTTTCTTTGCTAGAATAAATAGTACGTGCGTAACTTAGACTGCATGGACCAGGGTCCTTCATGAGAAGTCAACAATTCCTCAACCAGTCAAGAAATTTCCAACATTTTATGGAACCGGAAGGCACAAGAGCCCGCCATTTGTCCCTGTCCTGAGCCAGAAAAATCCAGTCCACGACCTCCCATACTCTTTCTTTAACATCATAACTGATACGTAAATCCTTCAAAATTGTGGCATAGGCTCAGACACCTGGGAAGGGAAGTAATAAATCAAAATTAAATTCATGAAATAGTTAAGGAAAAATTAAATTGGAGAATGCTTGCCACCATTCAGTTCAGAATATTTTATCTTTCTGCCTTCGAAATAATATTTTAAACATTAAGATGTCTTCTTCGTCTTCTTCTTTTTTTCTTCTTCTGCCGAGACTAGAACTCTTTGTGGGTTTTGGTCTTCTGCATGAGTTCATACCAGACAAATCGTTTAGCACTTCATCTTTCCATCTATTTTTTGGATGTCATTTAGATCTCCTTCCTGAGGGATTCCATTCCGTAATCTTCCTCACTGTTTTTGTTTTTTTCTATCCTGTTAAGGTGTCCCCATCATTTTATCCTCTGTGCTGTTATGTATTTAGTTGTATCTTCTGTCAGTAATTTCTCCAATAAACATTAAAATATACAAAACTAAAATTTTCCCGCTCTTTAACGGCTTTGAAAATTTGTCTCTCACCTAAAGGGAAGAATACCGAATGACGGTTTTTGAGAACAGTATGTTGAGAGGAATATTTGGATCCCGGGGGGGGGGGGGATTAAAGGACGAGGGTGAAAATTATACATTGAAAGGCGTTGCACCCATCACTAAGTATTATTGTTGTGATCAAATCAAGGAGGATGGGATTGGCGAAATACACTGCATGCCTGGGGGTGAAATGAAACGCGTACATAATGTAAGCGAAGAATCTGAAAGTTACCAAAGGAGATATGTACGCATAAGTAGAAGGATAATATTAAAATGTATCATAAGGAAATATGATATCGGGGTGTAGACTGGATTTCACCGACTCAAGATGCAGTACAGCTGGCGGCTCTTGAGGACGTACTAACGATTCCGAAGGATCCAAAAAAAGCGAACACTTCTTGACAACTGACCGACTATCAGCTTCTCAGTATTGTTCCCAACAGTGTACATCAGATCAGCCCCTTAGTTGCGTATCTAATAAAGTCCATAAGCAGTTCCACAGGCAACAAGACCGTTTTACGTCTTATTTGGCACAAGAATGAATAATGTTCAAGAAGCAAACTGTGACATACGCCATTCCTGTAATTAAATTCAAACATGTGAAGCAGATATTTTGTGTCTGCTGTTGTGATGCACGATAGGGTTTGTAAATTCTAGCTTATTAAAATTGTACACTGTTGCCAAGCGACGAAGCAGCGGTGAATATAGTCATCCCTCGCTTTTAGCGCGGTTCTGTTTCAAGACCCCCGGCGAAAAGCGAAAATCCGTGAATAATTGACCGCTCACCCCCCAAAAACTTAGTATTTTCTAGTTTTTTCTTTATAATAATGTATTTTAATGTTTCTTTTTATGCTGAAATCCCTTTTAGTCATTTAACCACAAAAATGGAAAATGAAAAGTATTTTAATTTACTTTTATACACTTTTGCCTCTATTTTGCGTCTGGCTCATTTTCGCTGGTGGGAGTTTATTTTCTCTGCAGAAACGTTGTAATGGGGCGCTGCGTCTTTTTCTTCCCCCCCCCTTCAATTAACACCTTGAACATCATGCGGTATGGCTCGAAGGCCTTTTCGAGTTGTCAAATAATTTCGATGCACCACGTCTACACCAAGCGCCTATAACGTATTGAAATGTTCTGAAAATCTCAGGAATTTTTTTAAATATTTTATTCTTGGGTAGACCCCGCGAATTTGTACGAGTAAAACTGCGAAGTACGAAACTGCGAAAAGTGAGGGATGACTACTTGCTACTGAGGGAGAATGGTAGCTTCCCCCACTTTACCTACCGGCGTATCCAAACTGGTGCAGAATTCCGTTCCCCCACCCTTGGCATCATCCTCCGTGGGTAAATGACGTTCACGCTGATCTTGTATGGTTTCCTAGCCACAACCTGACAGACGGGAGGGAAGGGTCGGTAATACTGATTTTATTATGCAGATAAATGAAAGTTAAAACCAGTTAGGTCTATCAGTCACATTTACCAACAGATGCATATAATAGGATTACAAACTCTACGTATGTTTTAATACCGCCTACATGTTCCGGCGCCGCGGCGTCATCGTCAGGAAGTCTCACCTAAAAAGGGGTAGGAGCACCAGTACATCAATCTGAGAAATACAGTGCCAAGTGTTAAGATATATAAAATGTTAGAATCATAAAAAAACGGTAAGTATAACATTACAGCGTTATTGATATTGTACTTATCATAAACCTGAAAAGTTCCACGCTGAAGTCCAATGTCTGTTTACATTACGTGCAGTGTATGCATACAAACATATGACTCCATCTTGTGCAGCCCAAGGGCGTCTAGTCCCACTGGCTCGTGTCGTTGTGTAAGAGTGCCAGAAGGTGCTGTATTCTGCATTGTACAACTTCGTAGATTGATATGTTGTTGCTTCTACTTCTCTGTATTCGAGACTCCCTCAGGATGGCGCCCAAAATATGTAGGAGTTTTAAAAATTATGTACAGTTTGTAATACTATGCATTTGTTGGCAAAGGTGATCGATTTTAAGAATTAGTGCATAGAATTAATTATCTCAAATCAGTTATTTCTAGCAAGCAGGAAAAAGTGCATTTCTTTTGTGAAGGGCCCCGCACCAGATGCTACAGACGTACCGCAGCCTTGAGGCTTATTGTGCAACCCTGTGATGAAGATGAAGAGAAAGATGATCAGTTTTTTTTTCCATTTTTACAAGTAATGGAGCAGCGGTGGAATGAAACTGACAGGGGAAAACCGAAGTACACTCGGGGAAAAAATCTGTCCCAGTGCCACTTTATCCACCACAAATCCCACATCGACTGACCCGGGATTTTCTTATATCTTTCAGTTTATTTCCCTCAATAAAGTAAATACACATATGACACAGAAGCTTGCAAACAAAAAGCAATGTATCGAACCTCTGCCTCCGCGTTGACAGGACGGCGACTAACTGCCTGAGCCATGGCACGGCCAAAAAAGACGTCTTGCTTCTACCATACACATAGACCTACTGGATGAAGTCTTCTCATGTGATTAATTCAATGGCTGTCATCCCTTTGTCTTACAATATCAATAAATATCCAGACTTCCGTCCAGCACAAGTAATTTATTATGACACAGCTATGTGTTTCGGCCCATTTGTAGGACCATCGTCAGGATGTCACTTAAAAATTTCAGTGCACATGTTTACCTTTTTACAAAGTTTTTAAGTGACAACCTAACAATGATCCTAGAAGTGGAAGGAAACATGTAGCCGATCCCAGTGGCCGCGCCTTCTAAGGTGTTAGTCTGGGGCCGCTAGCTTTCTGGTATTGCGGGTTCGAATCCCGCCGGAGGTATGGATGTCTGCCTCTTGTTAGTGATGCATGTTGTCTAGTAGACGTCTCTGCGACGGGCTGATGCAGAGGAGTCCTACCGAGTGTGATGTGTGTGTGTGTGTGTGTGTGTGTGTGTCTGAGTGTGATCAAGTGCAACATTAACCCTCTGCACCTACAATGATTAGGTAGAAGAGGTGACACCAAAAACATGTAGCTGTGCCATAATGAAATAACAGTTGGAAAGACTGATTATGTATTGATACACCTGTAATTTCCTATAGATACTGCTATTTTTGGCGTGTAATGTGCAGGGTTTGCTTGTTTTTACAGGAGATGGAGTGAACTGCAGTAGCAACGCAGCACCATCATTTCCAGCACCTCCACCACCACCCCCGGCCCCCGGCCTCATACCTACGGTACGACTCAGCACGGAGGTACGTTTCAGGTTCTGAGCCACGTTTAATCAATTTGTCCTTTCCTCAGATTTCCTTTAACCTTATATTTACTACGAACCGCGTTTAAGCCTCTTGTAAGGTATAACAAGATATTAAGTTACAGTTCTGCCTGCGGTCATAGTTTTCATTTGTACATTAAATTCTTCATTGCTTCGAATCATATTTTCATAACTAATTAAAATACGTAGTCACCTATGAAACTTGGAGAAATGGTAGGCAAGTAGAAATAGCATCAGAAGTTTTAATTCTTATATGTGCTACTATAGTGAGGCCAAAGAAAGAAGTCCTTTCGACCCTGTCTATATTTCCATCGAACCAGGTGCGCACCCAGAACTTTTCACTGGGGCAGGGAGGGGTGGGGGTGGTGGGCAGACCCAGAGGCTATATATAATTTAAGTTTCATTTTAAACATTATGTTATAAAGATCATGTTGCAAGTGCAACATAACACTGTTGCAACTGCATTTATACACGAATGAATACGTATAACGGCATGTGCCATGACTCAATTACAGCGTCCTATGTTCTTGTTTTTTAAATTTTATTAATTTATTTTGCAAAATTCTAACGTACTAGTTGTCAGCCGATTCCAGTGGCAGATCTTGGCTGAAAGGTAAATCACGTAAAACATTTGATATCATAATACCTACAAAATCTATCTTTTTCAAATTTCGGCTTTGGGAGGTTTTGGGGGCTGAAGCCCGGCAGCCCCCCCCCTCCCCCTTGGGTGCACTCCTGCATCGAACTACTTGCAGTTGCCTAGCCATTTTGTTCTCAGGAATGTTGGTAGTGATAACCACGCGATAAACTTCGGTAGTGACAAAAGGTTTGGCCTAGTTAATACATGCAAGTGAGCAGACTGGGACGGATGGAAACACTACGGTACGAAGGGGCTGAGGAGCCTGGAACGCCGTCATTCCCACCACCAACGGACTTCTTTCCGTGGCTCCTATACACCCTGCTTCTGAACCATGCAGCCGCAATCATAATTACATGAATTTCAGACTTGACTTGTGGAGATGCTGTACACGTAGAATGTATCATATGGTGCAGTTCTTATCCTAAGGGCAGATAATATAAACAATGTGCCAGGTAGAAGTGTAAAGCCAATTGACAAGGAGTCGGCGGTAGTAACTAAGGGTTTGTGAAAATCTGAAGGCCACGTATCAAAACTAACCAAAACGCAACGTTCTATGACACAAAAACACTTGAACTGTATCATTGTGCTTGTTAAACTGATCGCCTGAACATTTTATAAATTCACGAAATATTATTAGGATGGTAAAGTCAAGAAAGTTGGGTTGGACAGGGAATGAAATGTGAATCCTAGATGTGCTAAATTTTTTACCATTTTGATTGAAGAAGTTAATAGGAAAGTGTCACTCTATGGGCCAACACCTAAGCTGTGCTTTAATAGTAGACTGGATCTTAAAATTTCGTATTACTGAACTGGGTTGAACTGATGTAAGCTGTTGACGACGAATCATCAGGGTTAGAAACATGGAATTTCTTTAAGAGTCAATTGGCGGTGGACTACTGCTTATTTTTGCCTTATTTAACAGTGCTGTGTCAGCTATTAACGTTATATCGCATGAACAAAGAAATGCTGGTATGACTGAATGACAAACTGACAGAAGTGTGTAAACACATGAGGCGTCCTATTGATGGCAGACCTACTACTCGGGTGTTTACGTACATAAACTGAGGGAAACCACACTAAATATCGGTCAAGAGAACTGATTTTCAGGTTGTTAACAGAAGCAGGAGTGTGAACCACTGCACCAAGACGTTCAGTCCAAAACACTGAGGGGATAATATTAAAATGTATCGAAGAGTAGCAGTTTTTGAAGGGCTGAAGTGAATTTGAATAGGGTCCAGTGATAAGCTTTGATGGGCTATGTGGTGAATCTAGGGTCCTGTAATGGTAAGAAATTTTCTGATCTTCTTCACGTTCCGTGTGCTGTGGAGAATAACAACAAAAGTGCTTCTAGATCCCAGACACAAGGGGAGGTGCAGGTTACGAGCCCCCAGCTGCAATACAGAACGCCATGATGACTAAGGATAAGAAGCCTTTCACGTACACTCCCGGCGGACTCGACCTGTCACAGATCCGTAGTCCCCGAATGCAGCGGCGCATCACAAGAAATGCAAATGCTGAGGGTGTTAGTGACCAGCCACAGGTAGGCACACTGTCATTCTTAACACTTCTTGTTTCGAGTTCCCTCTCAGTCTTTCAAACCCAAAATGCCCCCTTGTCCAGAAATATTTTCTTTTGTGTTTTAAGGAGATATACGAAACACGTAGCAGCACTGTTCTTCCTTCGTTTAAACGGGGTCAGTGCCGACCTTTACACTGAGTACACTGCATAAGAGGGTGCAGGAGCTCGCGATTGGTATAACAGTAAGCTGTTCGAAGGCCGGGGGGGGGGGGGGGCATGAAATTTTTCTCTTTTTGTATCTGTCCAGACCGTCCCTAAGGCCCATCCAGCCCCCTCTACAAAGGATACTGGGCTCTTTCTTGGGGACGTAGAGCGACTGGGGTGTGACTCTGACCACCCAACCCCAAATAGCGTCAAGGTTAAGAAGGAGTGGAGCTATACCTCTGCTTCTCCCTCTTTGCCAGTCATGGCATATTATAGGGTGACCATTTTACATCTCATGTGAGTTGTAAATTGTAGAAATAGAGGAAGGGTTGCACCAAACACAGAAAGCTATAAGAATATTAAAAGAGTCATATTATAATGAAAGAATGTTATGATAAATAACGCAGTGAGCGCAGGAAGCACAATGCAATGTAGTAATAATGTTTAAAAAAGAGACACTCCTAAAATTCATATTATTTTCAATTTTTTAAAGCAGACTGATTTTGGTTCAAAATTCTTCTCTGGTTAAAAACCAAGAGTTCTGAGCAATGTTTTATGGGAAAAGTGTAAAGAACAAAAGATGTTTATTTTGGGAAAGACACTTCAGAATTATTTTTGTACAGTAGAGTCCCGATTATCCGAGTAATGCAGATCGAGGGAACCTCGGATAGCAAAAAAACTCGGATAAAACGGAAGGCGGCAAAAACAGAGCTCTGATGTCACCAAAAACTAGTTCAATTTCGTCTGGGTAGGATGGAGCATTGTCTAAAATTAAAAGTGTTGTACGGGGAAGTTTCTTTTCGTTCAAATATTTTTTTTTGTGCTAGGGTCAAATTCTTCATGAAACCATATTTTAAACAAACTTGGATCCATCCATGCATTTTTTTTATTTGCGCAGTTCACAGGCAAACATTGCAGGAGTAAGGAGTAAGGTTCTATTGGCAACACGACATTCCAGGCACTCAGCGGACATGAGTCATCACTGAGTTTCTGCTTTGTAGTGAACTACGCACACTTGTCTTTGATGACAAACTATATACAACTTTCGGCAGTTCGCCTCAGATAATGCGTAACCTCGGTTAAACGAGTCTCGGTTAATCGGGACTCTACTCTGTTTTAAAAAACAACAGTGTTTAAAATTGATGTCTTACATTTTGCACCTCCCACTTGTATGTGAACTACAAATATTCTTTTCAGGTACGTTTACGACAAAAAATTGTTGTTCCAAAAATTACATGGGACTTGATTCTTTGCGTGTTTGTCTTATTTTTTCATAATTCTAAACGACACTCTGGGGATAGAAATGTGTAGCTGCCAGTTTAAAAAACGAAGTTTAGTACAGTGTGTCTAAAGACGAACAGCTCAGATATTTCACTTGTTATATTTTTAAAATATGTAATTTAGAAAACCTTGCCATCGAGTTAACATGAACACATGATATGTTCATAAGTTTCTAGTTATAAAAATATCAAAATGGTAGATGATACAAAACTTTTTCGACATCATGGCTTTATTTCCAGGCTCAAGGCTCTAAGACATCTCCTCTGGTGCAACCTTCACCACAAGGCCCCCTTCCACCTTCAGCTCTTGCTGCCATGCAACCACAGATGGCAGTGCCTGTATTCCCAACAGGTGCTGTACCACTGCAGACTACTCCTGCACCTCCCCCACCACCACCACCTCCAGCCCCTGTAACTGTCGAGCCTTTGCCAAGCCCTGTTATTAGGCCAGTACAGAACCCTGAGCCCCCAAAACCAAAAGCCCCTCCAGTATCACCACCTGTCGTTAGGCCAGTACAGAACCCTGAGCCCCCAAAACCAAAAGCTCCACCAGTATCACCACCTGTTGTTAGGCCAGTACAGAACCCTGAACCCCCACAACCAAAAACCCCACCAGTATCACCACCTGTCCAATTCCAAAATGAGCCTGGAAGTATCTATGTTCCTCCAGTGACAAGCAGATCACAGGTGGGCTCCCTATATATCCCTCCCATTAACAACACATCACAGCAGGAGCCAGCAGTGACATCACCACAACGCCAGCAAACACCAGCATCTCCATTACCCACCCTGAACAAAGCACCAACACCCTGGATGAGTCAGCATCAGAGGCAGCAGCAACAGCACCAGAGCATCCCAGCCTGGGTGACCAGGGAGGAACTCCAACAGCCTGTTGGGACTACTCACATTATTCCTATACAGGCAAGTCGTGCAACTCCCTCTGTAGGTACAGATTCATGTTAAAATTGTTTCATGCACTCACCCAGTTGCCTGTTCAGTGGTTATCAGGCTACCTTTCTTTTCCTTAGAGTAAAGTGGTTGCATCATAAAGCTGACCACTTACTTGCTTCTAGTGACAAGTTCTACATTGTTTTCACTTATCTTTTTCCTGCACGTGCATTTCTTACATAAAGTGTATGAAACAAATGCATAAGAGGGAAACCACTTTCACATTTTCTATTAAACTGCATAGTGCCTTTCAAAGGGTACTGAATATTTATGAAAATAATTATTGGAGATCTATACTCTATGTTTTGGGGTACATTAAAAAATCTGTTATAGCTACTTCACATGACATTCTAGTACAAATTATTTTTTATTTAAAAAGGTATATTATATTCTCAGTAAGATCTCTGCTCTTACTGGAGACTGACCAATTTAACAAGCTCAAAGCCCAGTTTGGGTCAAAATCAAATTACAGCTGTAAAATGTATGTCTAGTTAAGTATACTTTTGATATAATTTTTGTTAATGAAATGATATTATTAACAATAACATAAATGATGATAATAACGTTATCATCATCATCATCATCATCATCATCCCACTGCCAGGTTTGTCACTATGATAAATCCAGGTTATAATCGTTTTGAGGTCTTCAGAATGTTACTGCTAATATAGTTTTGAGGTGTGTGTAGGATTAAATAAGTGACAGGTAGATCATTTAGCTTTTTAAACATGTGAGTTAGCAGACAACAATGTATTCTTTACAGAGGTCACTTGTGTCAGTGCTAGGCAAAGTGTGGACTGTTCCAACTGGTAGTCTGGCAACCAATTACGATAAACAGATATGGTGTTACAGGGACCATTACGAGAAGAGAAATGTACTTAGCTCATGGTAGGATAGCTAGAAAGAAAGATCCAAATTTTTCGTCCACACTGAGGGGGCCATATGTAGCAGGCCTGGGGACACTAACAGATGTCACAGTTGGAGTGAAGCTAGCAGGATGCAAATACAAATCATACTGTTGCAAGGCCTATATGTAGGACAACACCATATAAGAACATGGACATGCACTAATGAACTGAAATATTACAGTCTCATTAACTTATATTTTCAATTTTATGAACATAAGGGTATCAATAAGTGACTTAGTATGATTCCTTGGCATCAGCTTCTAAATGTTTTGATGTAGCTAATAAACAGCAATGTGGCATATATAAGATATATACCATCTTGCAGGTTGAGGGACGAAGTGAGCCTGTTCAGCCAGTTCAGTCATCTCAGACAAAACCCCAGCAGCAGGCAGCTGTTAATCAACCCCATACAAGAATAATTCCAATCCAAATTGAAGGCTCCTCAACCAACATTAACAACACATCCAACACATCCAACCAAACAAAGCAACAGATGTCATCTCAACAGCAGAAGAAACCAGTTTATGTCCATAACAAATTCAACCCTCCCACAACTCCACAAACATCAGTGCCAGTTTCTCCAGCTCCCTACAATCACAGTGAAAAGTAAGTTCTCTATACTCTAACTAAATTTCTTATATTTCAATGAAGCATACACTGAAGCTTGTATCAGCAGACCTAACATTATTGTTAACTTATTTTCTTACTAAGATTTAAGGGGCATTTCAAAAGTGAAGTGCAAATGAAGAAACCTGTGACAAGATGGCCGTTTTGTGAGTTGGTCCAGAGAGGAAATGGTAGCTGGTATGAGGAATTGGTGGAATGATTACTGGCAAGTGGAAGCCAAAGTACTCACAACAGGGAAAGTTTTTCCTGGTGCCAGTTTGTGCATTATGAATTCCACATGAAATACTCTTGAATTAAATTAAGGCTCCTGTGATTAGAAAGTGGCACTGTGGCACTAATGTGAGTGTTCCAGTCTTATATAACTTTACTTTGTAGTCATCTCATGCTGTGAATGCACATTTGTGCAGGTCAAGACATCCTTAATTTCTTGTTACACATAATGTATCTTGATCCTGTACTTTCTGAAAATGCAAGTGTGAAAGTGTAAATTTGTAACACAAGGAGGGATCATAACCTGGATAAGTCAAGGATAAATCTTAATACCTTTTATGTCATATTTGTATGTTTATTATTAGAAAATCTTTACTCTCAACAATATAAACTATTCCTGATTACACAAGCAGAAAAGGGCTAGAGGTTTTCACGTTCCACATGTATTGCAAAATCAGATCTTTTCATTGGTATATTTGATGTTTGTTACATCATATACTAATAAAATCCAGGTAATCCTCCTCCAGAACATAAACATTATGAGTACCTTTTCACTATGAAAAATGCAATAAACACTTGCTTCTATGCCCTTCCCAGCTCAACATTTGTAATCATTCTCTTACTCAGTGCTATATGACTTATGCAGATGTGCAAAGCATCTAAAGAATTAAGAAATGGTAGTGTAAGAGTTTCTGTAAGGTATTTCTATATGTCCTATGGTATTTGTAAATGGAACTAAGATAATAAGTTGTGAAAATTGACAGAAAAATGTACTTGTATTCTCTTACTATGTAGAGAATGCACAAGATATAACCTTCTAAATGTGATGTCAATTCTGAACTGTAGAAGGATGTACAAAAATACTTAAATGTTTAATTACCTGTTTGTTGTACAGGTTACTCTTCTGCAAAATGGCGTTTTTTCCCTATATTTTAACTGTGTGCCCAGAATTTAACCTTCTAAAGCCTAGCAGTAACTTTATGTACCATAGGGTCTAACATTCAAAAATTTTACATGTGCCCACATTGCATTTATGTGTTTTGTACGAACTGCAGAACAAGCAGCAACATTTGCCTCTGACCACATTAACAGATCGGTTTTTATAACCGAGGTGGAAAGTGTTTACTGCGCGGTATGCCTTGAGTCCTTATATAAAACAGATATGTTCTGTCTTTAAAGGGTTAATCAAGTAAATATGATTAAACATCATACAAACGTGTGAGTATGTAAGAGAGTGGTATGTACAGTATTAGGGGGGAAAAAACTGTTGAAGAGGAGGAGGAGAAGGAAGAGGTTTGGGAAGACAGAGGTAAACACCGAAGATTCTTTGTGAGATGGCCTATATATAGTGGAAACATCTAAGAAGGAGAATAAAAAAGTGATATAAAATGTCATTTTCATATTTTTCCTAAATTTTAACTGATATTTTGCCACCCCTTGGACTCTGCAGCCTGGGGTGGCCACAACAAGACTGTCATTCTCATTGGGTGCTGGTCACGTCAGCCTTTCCTCTGTTGGAAAAAATATATTGCATCTAGGACTTCTGGTTTTCCCTCTCCATGTTGTTTCTGAAATATTTTGTAAGTGCCTTCCTGCTTCTCCACATTGAATAATACAGTATTAACTGCAGATGATGTATAGGCCATACAATCATGTATTAATAGCCTGGGAAGAATTTAGTGAATTGTGTTATTATGAGAGTGTTAAGTTTTAAATTATTATTGCTGTTTATTGCATTCTTAGTCAATCAGAGCTGAACTCAAGGCAGTATCAACATCAGCAGAGCTGGGGATCTTCTGGAAGCAATGGTGGCCCTACTCAGTCACGATCTTTCAGAGTCCTTCAGAAAATAACTGACACAGATAATAGTGAAGGCAAGTCAGATTTATTATATTTCTGATTATATATTTCCCTAAACTGAATTAAGAGGTTGGTGTGTTTAATGAAGACGCATTGGCGTTTGTTTTGTGGATATGGGCCCTGCAGCAGACACTACGGACGCACCACAGCCTTAAAGCTTATTGTGTAAATCTTGTGATGAAGATGAAGAGAAAGGTGATAAGTTTTTTCATTTTTCCAAGACATGGAGCACCAGTGGATTGAAACCGACAGGGGAAACCGAAGCACTTGGGGAAAAACTTGTCTCAGTGCCATTTTGACCACCACAAACCCCACATGGACGGACCCAAGATTGAACCAGGGCCCTTGTGGTGGATGCGTTGGCCTTACTTTGAGATAGAAACTGAATTGCATATATTACTTAAATGAATTTCATGCTTCAAAATGCAGATTACTTCAGTATGGTGACCAAACAAATTAGAGATGAGTGATTGCGGACGTGCATAGGGGGTGCCAGGTGTGCCCAGTCACATCATCATGTCTCAAAGAAATGGCTTTGTATCTTCATTTAATTGCATGATAGGCTATTTTAGTTTTAAAGTGTGGAGTGTTGTATCATGAAAAAAGTGCCTATAGTTAACTTATGGTTTATTTGGTTTGTTTGGTGCATAAAAATGATATCGTTTATGACTGAGTATTCAAAAAATGTCTGCCTCTTAAAAAGTTATAAATAGAATTACCTGGATGCACACCCTAATGAAATGTGTTGTGCATGCTTATGTGAGTGATATGCTGATTTATTAATCACTGGGGTTCCAATGAATGTTACTTGTGGGTAATGGTGATTTAAAGCAGTGACAGCGTTCACTGGTATCATTATGTTATCACATACTTCTACTGCCCCACAAGCTAGAGAAAGGAGTGCACAAGGGATGGTGCTTTTGTTTGAGGTCCATAAAAGTAAGAGAAATTTATTAATCTGTTTATTATTTAATGATCAGAGGAGTAACAAAAATCCATAACTCACCAGATTTATGATGTTGCAACCATCATACAATGTTTGCTGAGTGGCAGAGTCACATTCATTAACACGGAAGCTGTAATAAGAATAAAATTAAATTCACCACACTAATATTTTTTTTATTATTCACCAACTACTGCACTTTATTTAGACAATCTCCACCTACAGCACTTATAATCAACCAGTACTTTTAAATCAGTAATAGCAAATCACCTAAATGCAGCCAAATTTATCATTTGAGATGGACCCAGAAACGTTTGTATGGTTAGATTTTCATGTAAAATTTATCCCTGTTCCCACCCTGAAACATAATGGGGCAGTAGAGCTAGAGGTATGGCTCGACTCATTAACCTCAGCACTAGATGTGTTACTGGCTATCTGACTTCAACCAAAATTGGAATGTGTCAATAAATTTTAGTAAAACTCTTCAGTATCAAGTTTAAAGTCTGTCTAGCTGTTCTAAAGTTGTTACAAATGTACAGACAGATGAACACTGTGAATCCAGTAGGCTCATTTTTGCAACTTTTGTTGTGAAGCAAAAAAAAAAAAATTATTTGTCATATTATCTTTTTATGACAGGTTATGTGTTGATAACAAAGTAATTAAACCATCCTGTGGCATAATGTGGAGTTTAATTTTTGGAAATGTTTTAAAGAAATAAATTAACTGAAATTATAGAAATCTGAACTGTGATTTTGACATAAATGTTGTTTCTTTTTTTCACAACATTTTTTGAGAGATCACTTATTTCCTTGTTTCCAACGACCATGACAGGAAACATGACTTTTCCAATGGCTGTTCAATATTAAATATGTTTTAATTCCTGACATCGGTGTTGGCTATGTTATCAGGTGAATCAGATGCCCCACTCCAGGAGTATGGTCCCCCAAACAGTGGAGGGGGTGAATATAATAGCCAAGGGGTACCACTACAGCAGCTGCGGAAGTTACAGCTCAGTGAAGACGATAGGGCCCTCATGAACAAGTTCAGGGCTCAAGGTGAGGCTTAGGATAATGCTGTGTATTAGTAGTTCAAAAAACCAGTCACAGATAGTTCTAGCTTTCTGCAAACACAGACCCAAACTTTGATATCCAACTGGGATATCTGTGTACAGTTTGAGTGTCAATCCAACATATCATAACGCCAATTAATATTTGCATTAAAGTACAGTAAAGTTCAATTTTCTTGTGATAATGAGGGGTTGAGTTGTGTCAAATAATCACAGGTCATGGTTAATGAAACATAAATAAGTAGCAGTGCAACAAAAAAGGGTACTTTTACTCAAGTGGAAATTCATAATAGAATAAGACACTGTGCTGTAGATCTGCATAACCTTTCAGCTCTTGAAACTAAAACAAGATATATGTGTTAACAGAGTCCATTCTCTCCATACTTTTGTATGTTTTGTGTTTTAAAACAGTACAAATTTTAAAAGAATGTTATCGCCTTCTCCCACTTTATTAATCTTAGATTTTCAAAAGCATTGTCTAAAACTAGACATCTTGCACATTTAAAGAAATATCAGAATATTTGTGAATTTTTTTAAAAGACACATATTTTAAAAGGATTTTATCACCTGCTCCCACTTTGTCAATCTTAGATTGTTCAACAACATTGTATATAAGTAGACATCTTGCACATTTTAAAGAAATATCAGAATGTTTGTGAATTGCAAGAAATCTGGAGGAAGTGTTTGTGACATGATAATTTGATGGGAAGGACTAAGAAAACAGCAAGCTAAAAACCTTGGCTAGGCTGATCTCCAGGCCAAGGTATTGACTAGGTACTTCTATACATCACAGAAGCCGTAACATTTTTGGAAATAAGACTGGAGTCCTCAGCTAGTTCCTAGATCTTACGCGGGGTTCAGGAAGACTGAATGCAAGAATGAGAGTGCCTGTGACTAACCATGCACATGCTTTGCTTTTAATTCTGTGCTTGTCCATTGCTTTATTCAGTTTCAGAAGAGACTCCAACAAGTGAAGAAGAGAACCCACGTTACAGGGGTGGCCATATTCCATCTCGTGTTTTCCGGATGCTGGATGAGAGTGGTACAGATTCTGTTCTATTTAACAGTGGTGGATAGCCTCCTTGCAGCAAATATACCAGAGGTGGCGGGTCTTCTAGGAGCAGACTAACATATTGCATGCCACAGTGTTTACTCTTTGCAGTAAATATACCAAGAGGTGGCAGGTCTTCTAGGTGTAGACTGATGTACTGCATGTCATGGTGTTTACCCTTTGCAGCAAATGTACCCAGAGATGATGGGTCTTCTAAGTGCAGACTAATGTATTGCATGTCATGGTGTTTACCCTTTGCAACAAATATACCAAGAGGTGGCAGGTCTTCTAGGTGCAGACTGATGTATTGCATGTCATGGTGTTTACCCTTTGCAGCATATATACCAAGAGGTGGTGGGTCTTCTAGGTGAAGACTAATGTATTGCATGTCATGATGTTTACCCTTACATCTGCAAATATGCTTTGTGGGTAGTTAAAATACTGTAAATTCCAAAGTAACAGAAAAGATAAAGTGCAACTTAAATGTTAAAAGTAGTGTAAGCAGTTTTAAACCACCTCCCAAAACAAATTTACACATTCCCTGTACACCATACACAGTGTGATGTGTTGGATTTTTTCCTCCCCCTCCTTTATGAAGTATTTTGGCTGTGTATGTGAGTAGAGGCGTTTACTCTGTTTAGAATTTCTTCTTCCTACTTAGCTGTTTCACAATTAAGTTTCTCTCTAAACAGATCCTCCTTCCACAGTATTTTTGAAGCACATTAAAAAATGAGTGTATCTTAAGTCTGCTCATTCATGTCAGTACATATTTTCTCCTAGGCTTTGTGTTTCTCACAGGTTATGGCAAAAGAAAACTTGTTATTTGAAATTCAAGTTCCTAATGCTTCTGATATCAAATACACTATGTAGTTACGTAACTAGGAAATCAAACAATTCTAGATGCATATTGCAATCCTTTCTGAAACCAGTGTTACTTGATGACCAAGTCTTCATACTAACAACTTAGAATGTGACAAATTGTCACAGTCAGTTTCATAATTCATTTTTAACACATGCGATTGAAGAGGTACTGAATATTTTTTAATCTAACAGTATCTTTATAACATGACAGACACACAATCACTGGATACAAAGGTCAGCATAAAGACAATGTGCATTGTAAGGCATCACATTGAAAACAACTCATATCAAAATTACTCCTAACTTCTAAATGCTGGGACTGTAGTAAACTATGTCCATAAAGTTTCAGGACATATGGTATAAAATGCACTTAGATATGATTATTACACAATGACTTCAAAATATTCTCTTTTTGTACTTACACATCATTGTCAGGATTTGGAGGGCATTTAGGTAGTCCTGGAAGGTGTTTTATGGTACCCTGTAGAGTGCTGGTCTAGGCTGTTCTAATAGCTTCATTTTCAGCATAACATGGGTCTTTCAATGCTCATTTAACTTACATGTTGCACAAGTCACTTGTTCTTTTGCCAGTCTATCTTGAAGAGACAGTACCATGTGCAGCCTCACACTGTCACACAGAAGAAGAAATCACTTACATGGGCCCAAACTTCAAGATGATGGTAACAAATGCCGAAGACTAAACATTTCAAAATATTTTCCCAAGAATGGTGTATAACTTTTATCGAAAACATTTCTCATTTTGCAAAGAATTGAGTGACATATTATCATAAATGTACGTAGGTCTTCATGTAAAATATCCATTATTCTTGTCAGATGTAACGAAATTTGAATTTTCTCGACAGATTTTCGAAAAATACCCAGATGTAAAATTTAATAAAAATCTGTCCAGTGGGAGCCAAGCTGTTCCATGCAGGACAGATGGATGGATGGGCAGACAGACATGATGAAGCTAATATTTGCTTTTTGCAATTTTGCAAACTCAGCTAAAAATAATCTACAGTACCTTTATTTTTGAAGGCTGAGCGTCAGCTTTCTGGAGGTATGACAGCCTGTACCTATCCATTCCACACTATTCCATTTGCGGGTCATACTGCAGGCATGAGGTTTAATCTGCAGCAGCATTAAAGGAGCACACTTTACTAAGGGGACAAATTTCAGAATGAGAGTCATTTTGCTCTTGTGTTGGCTTCTGTTGTGCCAGTCTCACATTCAGTTTCATTTTGCAAAGAACCTGAGCCAGAATATTGTGACAGGCACTTTTTCTCACACTGAACTCACCTGCCAATATATGATCAGTAATTTAAAGAATTTCACGCAGAAGTTGATTAACGCAATTAAAGATTTCAGCAGAGCAAGAGATGGAAGGCTCGGCCAATGTGGCATGATTCTCAAATACTGCCTTCATTCACAATGCCTGCTGTACCATTGAAATATGCATGGACATCACAATGCTGTAACACTGTAGGTTCATCGTAATATATTGTACAGATATCTTGATAAAAATTTTCGTCACCTTAAAGCATAACTTGATGGTCATTATTTATTTTTGTATCTTCTTCAGTCATCTAACATGGCAAAATTATGTTTAAGTGTACATGCGTCAGCTGATAACTCCTCCCAGCAACAGTGATGAACTGCTCTAGCCTTACACAGGCCATTTATCTTACTACTATTTACATGAAATCAGCTGATATCTTACAGTACATTTTTAAAAGGTTCTGTCCTGGAACTGTATGGACATCCGATCTAAATTACAGCACCTTCGGACCTAGAAAAAAGAAGGTTTATAAAACAGCTGAATTCTTTTAATTGGGTTACTGGTACTTTGGCAGTTCGGGAAAATAGTCCTAAGACCAGAAGTTTAGCCATTGGTAATATCCAGTACATGTACTGTTCTGTGAACTGTATCTTGTGTTCTCTGGACTGTATTGTGCCCATCGACCTATTATAATGGCTTCAGAAGGTCCAAGATGAGTGAACATGATACTGCAGACTGGAGGAAATACATAACATTGATGATTCCTCAGGAACTTCAGATAATTAGGAGGCTTGAAAGCGGCGAAAGGCAAAGTGTGGTTATAGCTTCATACAACATTGGTTCATCTACTCGCAGTGATATAAGGAAACAGAAGGGCCAATTGCAATTGGTTGTGACATAAAGGCGAAGTGTGAAGGGCCTTCTCAAGTGACAGACGTTGAAATAGCCTAAATTACCACAATTGAACAATGTGCTGTTTAAGTGGTTTATAGCAACACATTCTGAAGGAAAATCCATGACTGGGATTATGATAATTGAAAAAGCCAAGTCTGTTTATGAAGAAATTAAAATAACTGACAAGTATAGGAGCAGTAACGAAAAATTACCTGTAAGAACTGATGTCAGTATAGGTACTACCTGATAATCTGGAATATTTGATAATCTGGCACCTGTCCTGTCCCATGGGCACTGGATTAAAGGAACTCTATGGTACTTCCACGTACATTTGGTTCTATTTCCAGTGCAGTCGTTAGAGACTACAATATACTGACTCTGTAGCACATACTAGTAGTCAAGATATCCTGTGCTTAATTAATTTTAATGAAAGTGTATGGAGGCAATAGAGGTGCTATTCTATTCTTTCATAACCTTGGTACCAGATGGAGGGAGGGGTCAGCTTCATGCCCTGGCCACTTCACCCATGCTGATAGTGACCTTGGTTCCAACTGGGCAAGACAGTGGTTAGCCATCATGGCCATCCTGTATATGATGAATAGATAAATCTCTGCCCCCATTGGGAACTGAATCCTATATCTCAGGTAGTTTACCCATAATAGACTAGTCACTGTGCTGACTGAGCTGTGTACAGGTAATAACATGCAAATAATGATAAAGAACTTTCTGTATGTTTAATCTGGTTTACCAGTGATGTTCATAGCTGGTATACATGACAAGTTCATTTGTGATCACTGACATTTGAAATTTGGGCACTGCTTCTATTTGTGAACAGTCTGGTATTGTAGCCATATTCCTCCCAATCTTATTTCTTGTTCTTCTTCCAGTGCATGTTGACATTCTTCTGTAATTGTATGTATTATACAACACTACGGAGATTAGGCTTTCTTCTACATGGTGTGATTAAGAGACACACTATCTTGAACTGGAAAGTAACAGCACTTAGCAGCAATCTTATTTCTACATTGCACATATCCAACATTTCCCATTCCCCTTCTATGATTGGTGACACAAATGATTATCTGTGTTATCTACTTCCTTCTCAGTGGATGAAGACACTTTCCTTCACACTGAGTCGGATCCTAGGTACAGGGGTGCTGCAATCCCTTCAAGAGCTTTCCGCATGTTGCAGAACATGACAGATGGGACAGCAGACTACAGTGAGCAGGGTATGGCTGTTTGTGTGTGGCATGTGTGGCCCAGTGTGTGACAGTGTTGCCAACCAATTTCCTTTCACTAAACCAGAATCCAGACATGGCACTAACGTAACTGAAGTATACAAACTGCAATAACAAATGTATGTTGATAAGTATTAAGAATGTCTTCTTTGTATTGTAAAAGTTCAAAGTGAGATACTGTATTCTTATAGTGCAAGTGGTATGATGGATAGGCTAGAAGCTGGATGAGCAGGGATTTCAGGTTAGATTCCAGGCAACAGCAAGAGATTTTATGTTCTCCAGAACATCCAGACTGTCCTTAAAGAAGCACTGGTGAAAGGCTTTCATCCACCATGACAGTTTGGTGCAGTAATGCATTGTTGCCACACACTTCCTGCAGACTACAACATCAGTTCCTCACACTATGACTATATGCAATTGCTGTTCTGATCTACGAGCATCATTTCAACTTTGTAAACATGTTTTAGGTCACTTTTTTTATCAGACACTAACTTTTGTGGCTTATTGAGATGCTGCCCTACAGAAGTAACACTGTTAGCATAAGTCCAAAACACAATCTCAAAGCTATACAGCGTGCAAATGGACACACTAAAACTGTTTGGTGCATCTGAAAGCAGTGTCGCCTCTATGTTTCACTCATCACAGCTTTTGAAAAGTGTGGTGCGAGGTGCATGTAAATGAGTACACCTGTACTAAGAGCTTTACTGCTGTGAACAAAGCTTATTGATTTTTATTATAATTTTATGATCACATACAATGTTGGGTGAATCAGTACACATCAACTTTATGCAACAGTATGCAACTTTGCAAACACAGCTAAATTATTTTGTCTCTGGCATGTTTAAGCTTAAATGACATTATCAGTATCTATATAAAGTAACCACAGGAGGTACCCAAAATTGACAGTGTTTACAAATACAATGTACCTTGATGTAAAAACTAGAACTGTGTATCATACATTATGGAAGGCAGAAAGAATCAACTGTTTTTAAGCATCATTGCTAAGAAGTCTGCGATGTTCTTTGCAGTACCCCGAGGTCCAGCAGTAGCACGTGGCCCTCAAGCAAGACCTGTTTCTGTTCAGCATGCACCTTCAGGTACGGAAAGTTCGTAACAGAAATGGTGAAATTTTGTTGCACACAATAATAGCTAGCAACTGATGTACTCTGTGATATTCACACTTACTTTAAATGATCCAAGACAGAATAAAACCAGACTTCTTTACATTTTTAGTCATAAAAATTAACTTCATTTTGAGTCTAAAAATTGTTTCTTGCCAACATATAAGCCAGTAGTTCGGAAGTTCAAAATACTGTAAACAGCTAATGTTACGTAGAATAAATGGCTACATATATATATATATATATATATATAATGTCAAACTGAATTCAGTGCTCTCCAGAATGTAGCACTAAATTTATTTATTCCTAGACATCCTGAAACTTGACAGTATATTGCCTTGTTGACTTCTGAAGCAATAAACTCATAATGAATAAATCCACTTCGTATCAGTAAAGCATACGAGTGTGAGTTTTTCTGGGATATTTGCAAGTGTTTTGGTCTCAGAGATGCCAAATTATGGAGGCTTTGGTGTTCAGGTCATATGGGAAGAATCCAGTCTTTCATCAGTCACTCTTTCTTCCAAAATTTACAGTTTTTTTTCCAACAGTCTGCCAAAAGACCTTTCTCCTTAATTCTTCTCCCTGTTGAAAAATGTCAGTGCTGTTTTGTGAAAGACTTCTTCATGTTTAGACTTCCATCAAAATCAATATCATAATCTCTGTATTCCTATTCAGTTTTCCTAGTGTCTTCTGATCAGTCAAATGACGATCCTTCCTCACAATTTCCATTTTCTCTTCATTTTGTATCAGTTCTTATTCTCAACAGCCAGACATTTTGTTACCTGTAACCCCTCCCCTTCTGTCGTGAAATTAATGTGCAAAGCAATTTGTATTTTACCTACTGTTTCTAGCTCCACAAACTTGCCTAATGATTTAATGCTGAAAATAAGTGAAACTGAGCCCTTGCTGCTGTGGCTATTATTGGGTCTCCTATACCAGCCCCCTGGTGAGAGATTAATGATTGTAGAATAGTGGTGGAATGGTGATTGATGGGAAAACTAAAGTACTCGGAGCAAAACCTGCCCCAGGGCCACTTTGTGGACTACCCTAGGGCTGAACTTGGGGGACCTGCAAATGAACCCTAAGCTATGGCATGGAGGGGGAGGGGGAGCATTCACAAAACAAACTGAATCATAAGGATTGTTTCATACAAAACTGTTGAATCAAGTGGTCACCTGACCAAATACATGCTGCTGAATAGTGGTGTTCATTGCTGCATGTAATTGTCCAGCCTGTTGTCCTTTCGCCATTATCAAACTATCTGTTTTCAGTGCCATGTGTCGTTTACTGTCTAGAAAAGGATATTTTTTGCAGCCGTGTACTGTTCATTACTTGTTTTCTGATCACTCAGCATTGACCAGTGCTGATGCTAGATTGTTATTTGAAGGGTTCTCAAGTAAGCCATGGCTGTCTGCTTCCAGCTCCTCATTTGCTAATTCTACCAACTCATTCAGTGCACTAAATCCTGTGCAAGCACCATTATATAACCTTAGAATCAAGAAGAATTTGCAGGTACTTACCCCCAGCACTAGATATAGATTAATGGTCATCTTCACTGTCCAGTCCCTTTACCCAGAGAAAGCACACCAACTGCCCACCGGCCAAGATAGGTGGGCCCATCTAGCCTTCGGTAAAAGAATATTCCAGACACACCTGGTTGAATATAAATCATACTTGACGCTTTTCCAGCCAATTGTTTGTCATCTTTTTGCATCAATCCATTTTGTTGTGATTGCAACTTCGTTCAAATTTTACTTGTGTAAAGACTAAGTTGAAGCTGATAATGAAAATGTTTTCAGTTGATGGAACACCACAGACATATGTTCCTCCTTCTGAGCAGCAGGTACCAGAACCCAGGAAGTATACAGGTGGAGCAATTCCTTCACGTTCTTTCAGGATACTACAAGCAATGACAGCACCTGAGAACTGTGGTGAGTGCACTCTGATTTCACTTTCATAGATAGAAATCTATCCTCTCCATTTCATGGTACACAAAGGGTTATGGTAGAAACTCGATTTTCACTTCTGAAGTTTGGTTTTATGAGTTTATGTACAGGAAGTTTCTACAAAAAAAAACATGAACAGCCTTAGCATTACTAAAATGACAACAACTTACCTAAGGACAACGTACAGCCACTGTTACCCATATACACCAAACAATGCACAAAATTTATATAAAATCACATATCCTCCATATACTTGAACTCTCCTACATGTTTTAGCAATAAATCACCATCCTCAGGGAGACATTAAGGCAAAGTGATATATAGAATTAATACAACCAATTTACATACAAAATGTTAAAAATGGGTAAAGGTAGCTATAAATATAAAAATGTGGATACTGTTGATAATGTGATGCTGACATAGTCTTGAATAAAATTTGTTGATATGCCACTGTTTATATTTTATGTGGCTACATGCATAGAAACATCTAGTATCAATGTTTTTGAGCCAAAGGGTCAAGTCCCTGCACCATGTATTGTTGTGTCTCATGTAGGAGAGTACATAACATTTTAAACAGAGCATGTATTATACCATGTAGTTGCTTATAACTTAAATAATAGTATATTAAAAAGTTGATCTGAAGGTTTGAAAAGAGGAATTGTGATGAATCTGATATACTCAATTATGTTAGGAAGACTGAGGTTCTCATAATGGTACTGATAAAGATACAAGTCTTCTGAGATGTTACGCTTTGTTGACCAATACGTAGTTATGACATGTCAGAGGTGTGTAGTGTCTCCCCATCTTCAAGGTCAGCCAGTCTAAGGAGGGTCTCTTGGCAGAAGACTTGAATCTTCAACACATATGTGTGTGTCTGTGAATATATCTTTACAGGAGCAGGAAGTGCTCAGTCATTTGGACTGAAATGAACCAAAATAAAATGTGCGTGACAGTTTTTTTGTGTAGAGCTCTAATAATAAATTTTACTGAAACCCATGAGGTAGTTCAGAGATGAAACATGCAGACAGATATAATGTCCTCATAAGATACACTTTGCCTTATGCCATGCCTAAAAATCCTATTGATTCAGAGTTGTATACCCTAACCACAAACCATGGTATAAGATTCTGTTCTCAGACATATCTTTAAAACTTTTTTTATTTCACACATTAAGAACAATTTTGTTCCAGCTGTAGCCCAGAAAAGTTATATTTTTCCCACATCTTTAACAAATTTTTATGAACATTGTCTGACACTTCTTGTATGCATAAGCTTAATAGAGAAAAATGTGTTCCATAGAGCATGCATTATGATTTAAAGTTCTTATCCCTTCCTTACTGTAGGCCCATTAAACATACTCTATGTTTTAGGGCAAATTTTATCATATGGCTTTGTGGATGGGGCTATTTCATCATAAAAGAGCATTTGGTTGCAGAGAATATGATACTGAAAATTTAAATGCATGTGTAATATAATTGTAACTCTTATAATTAATTTATAAGGAGTTTTTCACTTAAATGGTGTACAAATTAAAATTAACTTGAACCCATGAATAAGAAATGCAGAAATAGAAATCTGTAAAGTCAGAAGATATGATTTTATCTTTTTGCATGGAAATAAAAATTATGAAAAGGAAGTCCTATAATTTTTGTCATGTCTATTAAAATGTGATCTTCTTACGAAGGCTACTCAGAATTGTGTTTTCTGATATAAACTGGCTACACAGAAGTTTTTCAGGCTTTACTGCTCCAAATAAGGAATGAAAAGCTAACAAGATAGGCAATATACTCATACATATAATGTAACACTGTGGTGTGCTTGCAATGGAAACACAACAATGCATTCTCTGTGTACTGTTGAGCTACATGCCAGTGTCAACAATATAAAAATGCTCAGTGCTGCCCAGCAATGCTTTTATGTGAATGAATGTCACTGGCAACAATAAAACATACTTAGGTCTTCATGGAAAGTGCCTGACATATTTGTTCAATTTTAACCAAATTTGGAGTTTCTCAACACATTTTCATAGAAGTCCCCAATGTCAAATTTCACAGAAATCTGACCAGGGAGAACCACACTGATACATGGTGAACAGATGGACAGAACTTACTAGGTTAGAGGTCAGTTACAACTGGCGAGGGAATTTCCTCTCATAAACAGATATGCTGTCCTAATAGGACTTCTAAAATTCTGACCTGAAGATGGAGCAGCAGGTTCATCCAAAATGTCGGTAAAATTATACAAGATTAAATAGCGTCATAATGAAGACCAGAGTCTACAAATATCCCCAGATCAAAATATTCTACAAAACTTTAATTCTTTCCCCTTGCTTTGTATGGTAACACACATTAAAAAAAGAACAATGACTGTGGGTGTTCAAGAACAGGTTGCCAGGGAAATATTTAAACCCACGAAGGAGGAAGTAACAGGAGGCTGGAAAAAATTGCATAATGAAGACTTGCATGATTTGTGCATATTGTGCAGTACTATTAAGGTGATGAAAATAAGGAGGATGAGATTGGCAGGGTATATGGCATGCATGGGGGAAAACAAATGCCTACATGGTTTTGGTGGTAAAACCTGAAGGAAACAGACACCTGGAGGACATAGATGTAAATAGAAGGGTAATATTTAAAATGTGTCTTACAGAAATAATGTTGAAGGATGTGAACTGCATTTTTCTGGCTCAAGATAGGGTTTTTGTGAAAATGGTGATGAACCTCCAGGTTATATAAAATGTGGGAAATTTCTCAAGTAGTTTAGGAACTGTTAGCTTCTCAAGAAGGACTGTTCTGAATGTAGTTAGTTAAATGTGCTATCTCTTACTGCAGTGATTTTCAGTAGGGTGTACAGAGTAAGGTAGCAAAAATGTAATGTATCTGAAACTGGGGAGGACTTTTTCCAAGTCATCATCTGTCCTAACTAAGATGTTTAGGGTGGATGAGGAAATGTTCCCACTAATGGATGCTGGTAGGGTGCCTTAAAAATAGGTAATGACTGCTTGCTTGCCAATTCTTTCCAATCCACCATGCACCACATAACTTCTGAAGTTAATACAGCTTCATTAAATAACCCACAAATTATCAGTAGGGTATCTCTCTCCCACCTGTATACTGCCTCATGTTTTAATTCATAAAGTAAGGAAAGTACCCTAAGCAGGCATGTACAATCGAGTTTCTACTATTGCGCTGTACCAGGAGGGTGCCAGAGGGAACAATGTTGGGTCATAGTCGCTATAGTTGTCTGTGTTACATCCCTCCTGCTTGATTCTGTGGCACTTTTCACTAGACAGATGGTTCTCTACTCTCTGAAGGTGCATTTGCTCTGTGTTAACCTGGAGTTATGGTGGCTGGTGCACTCTCAACATTATTTTGTATTCATGTTGAATATGATCGATATGCATTGCTTCATGTTATAATGTTCACACATTGACTTTAACACAACATACTGAGTCCAGTTATTTGAATAAAGTGTGTAACAGATGACATTCAATGCAAATATATCATCCAGGTATATGATATAAATAAAGAATATATACCAGTTATGGAAGAAGTTTGCTAAAATTACTTGCAATTATACCTTTCTTGAAGGAAATCTTAGCTCAGCCTCTAAGTTTTAATTACTGGTGAAGGAGGTTTAGTCTTACCCTGGGGTTAACAATATGATGCTCAACTTCCAAGTGTTCAGATATAGTACCTGCAGTACTAGAACAAGAAATACATGCATGTTCAGTGTAATATCCAGAGGGCTTCCAAGACAGGAGACCTGAAAACCAATTGCAACTGAGTGACATAAAAGTGGCATTGATCTCTCCACTGTTCTTTTTTCTTCTTTTTAATATTATCTGTTATAGCAACAGTTTCATCATCAGATGGGCGTGAAACCCCTACCTCACTCACTCACCAAGGCCATGATGGGAATAGTAGGGGTCAATGGGCTCGTTATGACCCTGCTTACTGGGGGCCTGAGGCTTGGTGGGGCTTTTATCCTTCTCCTATCCCTGACATGCTCGAGAATAGTGAACAGTACTGGAATCCATACTCAGCAATGTACGCCTACATGGCTGAAGTGAATGCTGCCTATGGGTTCACACCAATTCCCTACCCTTCTGTGTATTCCTCTCACGCTTTTACCCCAGCCAGGTCTGCAAGGTACCCACAAGGAGGCAGCAGTGATTCAGATGAATGTTCAGGATATTCATCTACAGATGAGATGGCATATTATGGAGCTAATTTTGCTCATGGAATGGTTCCTATGATGAATGATCAAGGTGGTGTTCCGATGTCACTGTATGGCATGCCACCAGCACAAAATACACCAAGTATTGTAGCTCATCAGACCTCAAAGAAAGAAGACTCACTAGAGAAGATCAATGCTTCCAACTCTCTTAAAGCAGAGAATGCTAATGGCAAAGAAGTAAAAGTAGAAGCAGTGAACTCACCATGGCTTGAGTCTACTGTTCCTCGATCCCCAAGTTCCATTGATTTAGATGCCTATGAGACTGCTGAATCAGAAAAATGTTCTGATAAAGACGGGGCCACTACTGACTCCGACACTGAAGTCGAAGAAGAAAAAGATCATAAAGATAAGTTTGGGTCAGGCCAGTTGAAGACTATTCGGTCTGTATCAGATATTAATTTGTGCAAGAATGAGATAGGTTCTGATGTGCATGACTCTGAAGAAGAAACTGATGATGATAATAATGTGCAAGTAGAAGACAAGGGGCATTTCCCAGAGGAACAGGAGTGCATTCCCCATCAACTGAGCGTCATATATGAGGACAGCGAGCACAGTGATGCTGAGAGTGTGAATCGAGGAGGCAGGGCTGGTGGCAGGTGCCCCACAAGAACTGGTAGCAGCATAACTACCAGTGAGGATGGAGACAGTTCCACCACTCTTGACAATGGTGATGATGACAGTGATGGTGATTTTGATATTGTGGATGGCGAATCTTCCACAGTAACTGTACGTTTACCACTTAAATTGAAATTCAGTCGCTCTGAAAATGATGAGGAAGTGACCACTGTCATTGTGGGGGATAGCCAGGTGAAGCGACAAGAAATCACAGACACTGCCACTACTACAGTCACTGAGGAGGGTGCACATGTGAAGGACCAGCAGGAGAAGAATCCAAAACAGGAAGAAAGACAAGAAATTGTAATGGCAGAAAAGGAAGAACGAAGCTGTACTGACATTTCAGTGACTCTCTGTTTTCCTTCAAAGGCAAATTCAAGTCAGAGAGTTGAAGAGTGGAGACAAGATACCAGCCAATACACTGGAGGTAACTTCATTAACATGCATAGTAACAGTGTGGCACCATGCTCAAATTCATTGTCTAAAAATTACAGTAAAAATACTGCAAAGAAACAGTCAAAAACTGCAAGTGATGCCTTCCAGCAGACGGCTGTGGATGAAGCAGATGTTTATGAGACAGCAGAGTCTGACTCAGATGTTTCTGTTTGCTTGTCACTGCCCCTAAGGAAGCAGTCACAGAGGGGATCTGGCTTTGAGAGCATCAGCAATATATCAGAGGAGGAGGATGAGGAAGATGGGAAAGCCTCCAGCCACTGTGAGGACGACTCTAGTAGCACAACTAGTATCCAAACAGTTCGACTAACATCAGGATCGCAGGGCAGGTCAAGTGGAAGTGAAATAGAGACTGCAGTAACTGCTGATGAAGGAGATGAAAATGCTGTGAGTAAGTCTGATTGCTCAATTACAAACTGTCACACTGACGTAAATGAAAGAGAAAATGCTGTAGACAGCAATAAAAAATACGGCAAGGCACAGATTGAAAATAAGGAGAGCGAGAGTGAAGATGATGATGAGGAGGACAGCTCAGAAAGCAGCAAGACCTCTGCAAGCAGCAAAAGCTGTGTCAGCAACAAAGAGATCTGTTCTAAGGAGGGCAGGAAAAATTCTGTGGCTTCCTTACTTAATGAAAATACAGCACATGACATGGAAATGGATAATGAAGAAAATGATAGTGAAGAATCAGATGAGAGCCACAATGATAAAGAGCAAGACATCATTCAAAAGATATATGATATGTGCACAGAGTCAGAGGAGGTATCTCAAAGCAACATAAAGCAAAGAAACCTTACTGCAAGTCAAGACAAAATGTCGGAGTGTAATGGAGAGCAGAATGCTGCAACCTCAACACAACAATTAGGAAGAAATGAAAAGCAGCAGAGTTCCAAGTCACAAGAGGAGAGTGAAGAAGATGACTCTGGTGTCACTTCTGACTTGAGCCGCCCAATTTCTGATGCTGACACTGAATCAGAGCCCAGCCGTGGTGAACAGAGCCGTATGATGAAGTGTCAGCGTGCTTCCACACACTCAAGGCTCTTCAAGTTGCTGCAAGATGAGTGTGGGAAGAGTGATGATGAGGCCGAGGAGGGTGCTGCCATGAAGTCTCGACGGGAGCACCTCACCCTACCACTCTGCAACACTAATGCCAGTGACCCTGACAGCTTGTCATCATCATCTGGGGTGACATCACCAGCCTCCCCCACAGTGACAGATCGGCTAGTCAAAGAACTTGTGCAGAGCTTACTTCAGCGGAAGAAAGGCCGTCGCTTGAAGAAACTGCCCCTTGCCAAGTTGCATGCTGCTGCTCTGAGAATACTGCAGGAAGATATGGACCCATATGATACTGGAAGTTCTGAAGACAGTCCCGGTAACCATGCCTACCTCTTGTCCGCACACAGACAAGGACCTCATCATTCCAATAACACTGCCAACTACCCTATGCCACCACAGCAGGTGATGTATGGGGACAACTACTATGACTACTGTGATTACTATGATTCCTGGGCCAATGCAGCCTCATATTATGGCAACAATGCCTGCAGTGGATTTGAGTATGATATCATGCCTTCCCGGGCATTTAAGCTGCTCTCAGAGCATGCCCAACCTAGAGGTTTTAGCTCTGGTATCATCAATGGTTTGTGGGCAAAATGTCCAAGGATACCGAGTTCAAAAAATGTGCATAAACATTTGACAAATGACAGTGATGAGACTGACCCTGATCCCCGTTCCTACCCTGCACCTCCTTCTCAATCAGCCCCAGCCTCTGCTCGAGCCACGTGATGAGTGAGGCACAGAGCGAGCGAGTGAGAGAGAGATTACACGCACGTTCCTCCCACACACGTTCGATTGAACGGTTCTCTGGAGAGATGTTTTTGATAGACATATGAGATGTCTGTAGAAGTTCAAAACCAGGAGGTAACAACCCTCTAGTTGTTCTATTCTATTTTTTTTTGGATTATTCACCATTTTGTGATTTGAATTTTATTAGTTAGTGTACTTCATTCGTATGGTAGTTGATGATTTTACATTGGCATTTTTATTATTTTTTCTTATTTTTGTACTTCACATCTCTTAGATTCACAGTTATTTGAAAATAAGACTAAATAATTTGAGTAAATATTGTCTCTATGGAGTAAACTCCACCTTACAAAACCTGTGAAAGCCAAGACATAAAAATGTAAAGAACACATAAAGAATCTATGGCATTAATGCGACTGCTCATCAGGATATGATCTCACCACAAACTAACTAAAATTTCTACTGTTCACATAATTCAAGATAATAACTGATGCTACTTTAATGTAACTGTAGTTATATGCTGGAATATGTCTTAAGAATAAACTTGGCATTTTAAAATGTTGTGTGATAGCTTTAACAGATCAGACACAGGCTAATAACCATTATTAGCAGCTGTAAAGTTACGGTTAAACAAAATGAATGCATTGATTGGTAATGTAACCTCATATCTTGCACTTTCTTTTCACACCTAGTAAAGTAACAGAATTAACCATTTTGGTTAGCAATCGGTAACTGTAATGGAGTTTTGTAATTTTTCTCTGACACTTTTACAGACTGCTATAGAAAGGTGCAGTTTGCTTCAAAGAGATTTTTGACTGGAAATTTTGTTTTCTAACATTAGACTCTTCTTGTTGTCTTGGACATATGAGGTTTTTCATCATCTTAATAAGTTGCAGTTATTTTTAAATAACAAATTCTCTTTTTGGGAATTCATAGCATGACCAGCTTGATTCAAAGATGTACATGGTGTACTTATGTATCATTTAGAACACACCTTCATCTTATAATACTGCTAATCAGCAGGTGGCATCAGAAAACCAGTGTCATGAATAGTGAATAATATTTATCATGATGCATTAAATCATTTGATCATTTTAGTTCAACAGGAGATTGGATGCTACTATTCAGGTCTGTGCATATTTAATGATATTTTTAAACATAATTTGTACATTTATTTTGAGTTTTTTTACTTTAAAATTTGTAAGTACACCCTGAACTTCTCGTTGCTGTACCTGCATTGTCTGTTCAGCACAAAATAAGCTCAAATTAACATTTCCAAGAGTTTCTCAAGCATGGAAGTGTGTGTGTGTGTGTGTGTGTGTGTGCGCGTGTGTTTTTTTCCTGTTTGTGCATGTGTGTGTGTGTGCGCGCGTGTGCGTACATGTGGTTTTAATTAACAGAAGCTGCAGAGTGCTCCAAAACTTTGTGTGTTTTGGGATTCTTCATATTTCAGGATTTTCAATGAATGTATACACTTCTTAATTATGTGTGTATTGTACTACTCAGAGGAAGTAAATCTGACACTTTGGACCAATTAAGTATTCAGATCACATATTCCTCTCTCAACTATAGTTTTGTTAAATCTGCAGTATTCTAAAACTCCTAACTGCATGGAGTAAATTCCTTCTTGGAATGCTAATAGGTCCTCAGCCAGTCAAGAAATTCTCCATGTGTTATGGAACACGGAGGTTCATTACCACATTCGCAAGAGCCCCCCACCTGTCCCTATCCTGAGCAGGACCAATCCAGTCAATGCCCCCATCCCACTTCTTGAAGACAAATTTTAATATAATCTTCCTACCTAAGCCCAAGTTATCCAAGTTGTCTCTTTCTGTCAGGTTACCCCACCAACACCCTGTTTGCACCTCTTCTCTCCTCCATAAGTGCCACATGCCCTGCCCATATCATGCTTCTTCATTTGATCACCCAAATAATATTTGGTGGAGAGTACAGATTATGAAGCTTTTCACTATGCAGTCTTCTCCACTCACCTGTTCCCTCATCCCTCTCAGGACCAAATACCGTCCTCAGCCAACATTACAAAATGGCTGCTGAAATTAATTAAATGGCAAGGGGAAAATAAATCCATGGGGTGGCATCTAAAAGTTGCATTTGCTTCATGGATGATGTCCATCTGTTGCTGAAGTATGAAAGTAAATCAGATTCATATATGGCATTACTTGTCCAAGGAAGTGTTAGTAAGTTTTAGTAAGTCTGTCAAATGACTCAAAAGATACACTTTCAAATGCATTTGCGTTATTAAGTAAAGATTCTTAAAACAAATTAAAGTAAGCTTATGTACCACAATTCTTAGATGACAGAATTAATATATTTTAAATTTCAGTAAAAATTTGCCCAAGGGATTCAAAAGATGTATGTAGGTTTATCAGAAAGTAATGCCTCCAATTTTGCTATTTCATGCTCTTTACAAAGTTATATGTGAATATTTCACATAACTTCACTACGAAACTGATGAAGGCACAGTTACTTTTCAGTATAGTCCCCATTTTTGTCAACAGCCTTCTTCCACCTTTGAGCAATAGCACGTGTTCCTACCTAGTGAAAGTTGCTGTCCTTCCTCTACAGCCACTGGCACAGCAGTTTGCAGGGCCATCTCATCTGCACAATAACGTAATAGCAGGCTATCTTTCACAGGCCAAACGGGCAAATCTGATGGCATGAGGTCAGGACTGTAGGGTGGGTGCAGCAATACTGACAATCCAAATTTTGTGAGGGCCTTGCAATGTCATGGATGAGCAACACTTCTGACATTTTTCATGGGGGACAAACTCGGGGGACAAACTCAACTCAATGAAAGCAAGCATTCAGATATCTTAGTGCTCTACTGTACCAGTCAATGATCAATGATATCACGCAGAAAGACTGTAGCAATGACTTTTCTTGCTGATGACACACTCTTGACTTTCTTCTTCCTTGGATGTTATGGCACCATTCCCTTAATTGCTGCATGAATTTCAGTTAAAAATTGTGGACCCAAGTTTCATCTCACGTAACAATTTGTGACAGAAAGCCTTCACCTCCTGTATCACATTTCTGCAAAAGACCACTGGCAATTGCTTTCCTCATGTCTGTGTGTGAACCTGTCAGCATTTGTGGTACCCAAACAGCATACACCTTGAAAAGCGAAGCTCTTCAATAACTGCTGTTACACTGCCTTTACCAGTATAAAGGGTGGAGTATAATTCATCCATTATTATGTGATGGTCACCACTTGTCAGTTCATCAGCCCAATGGATGTTGTCAGACATTACTACAGTGCAACAGTCACCATTCTGCAGCCTGTCATGAACTGCTGCTCATCCTGTTTAAGCACTTTTAATACATCTGCACACTGCTGAACACTGCTTACATCCACGGTTGCTCCACCATTATTTGAGCAGAAGTTCGTAAATACAAATAGACTTCTCACCTTCAGAAACCAAGAACCTGATCATTGCCTATAGTTTTCAACACACATAAACCTCTGCTATTTTAGAAGCAACTGTGGTACTGCGATCTGTTGACTGAAACAGCTGTGACTGCTACAAAATGAGTGAGAATATTCACAGACTTTACTAATACAGCATAAAGTTAAAAGATGAAGTTTTCCTTGTGAATGCCATGAAAGCACAAATGGTGAAGAGAGGTATAGCTCCACTTATTTGTAACCTCGGCACCAGATAGAAGTGAATGGTTAAATGCACACACCAGCTATTCCACCCTGGGAGAAGAAAACCCAGTACCCATTGAATAGGAGGTTGGGTGGGTCCCAGATCCATTTTGGAAAATTTGAAGAAGAGACTAATGTCTTGCTCTTGTTGGGAATCTGACCCTGGATTGTCCAGCCAAGTCATTATACCGATTATGTCATACTGGCTTCTTCAGATGTAGTGCTTACTTTCATAAAAAGAGAATTTAAGGATATAAAAATATAGAAGGAATTTCTTTCTCATTGCCACTCATACATAGATGTTTATTCAGTCCCTTCAGCAGAGCAGACCTTATGACAAGTTAAACTGGAAACCAAATTAAACTAAAATCAAAGTGCTCTGAGAGAACTTCGTGAAGGTCCACCATACCAAATTCAAACAAAATAAGCATGGTAGTTTGGACATTAGTACTAGTGGATGGAGAGACATGATGAACAGGTAGTTTTAAAATCCTTGATGTTGTGCACATAAAAAGAATTATGTACTTGAATTCAGGTACTTTGCATAAAATTTCAAATGAAGAGTAATTTTCTCAAATAAAGGTCAAGAATGGCTCATACAATAATGATTATTATTACAGTATAAAATTTATCACAGTAGAGGTAATTATAGCATGATGATTGTGTAAAGCTAAAGTCATGCATCTGTCCATGCATCATGCAATCAAAGAATGAACGTGGGGCATGGATATACAGCTTCACCAATTCTTAACACAAGTACTAGACAAATGAGTGGTCAACTTTGCCCTTTGCATGCTAGGCATCAGGCAGGCAGCTGTATGCCCTTGTGTACGTAGAGCTGAAGAGAAAAATTTCAACACCCTTACTGAGAATGAGAGGGAGTCACTTTATGAACCAAGGTATCATGGCTCTTGTATTGTGAAAGAGCAAAAATCTCATTTACACTGCAGTGGAAACCTGAAATCGCACAAAGAGAGAAGTTATCATTACAGTGTGTAGTAAGGAATAGGCCTCTATACTAAATCACTATGCTGTATATGCTTGTAATAACCACACTCCTGTAACATTATTTAAAAATACTTACTGTAACCACAGTGTGTACAAGAGACTGTAACTGAATATTGTGGTCAATTGCCTCCTGCCCTCCTGAGTGAGGTTTTTTTTGTGGTTTTCCTTGGCTCCACCCAGCACATGACAGCCTAGTACCCTAATAATGCCATGATTAGTTTATTACACATAGAGTACTTTCATATTCACTAATCATCCTATTGTTCAACACTATATGATCCTGTTAAATAAACAGCACACGTGTTATGATTTCATGAAATGCAGTGGGGAGGTCAGATGGATGAAACTTAATCATTAATATACTTAGCAGAAATTGTTCTCATTTATAAATGCACAAACCAATTAGCAATAATCACTATATCCATTAAAGTAAAAGTTACATAGTTATTTATTAAAAATTAAATGAGATAATTGAACGCATCTTTAATAAACTGAATAAACAATGTAAAGATTAAGAAATAATTCTAATGCCATAACACATGAAAGCCAGTACAGTGCACAAAACAACTATTCTTACCTATCACAAAATTTAACATACAAAAACAACTAAATGTTACATCACACATTTTCTGAGTCTACTATTTATTTTAATAGTGACAATTCTTGTAAATGTCAAATAATTGTTTTAGGCATTAAAGAGTATGTGGTGCCATAGTGACAAAACAGTGGGGTCATAGCTCACTGTGTACTTGTACTTATAGTGTACACCATCTCCCAACCCCAAGCACACAGAAAAGGATGCAAAAGTGAAAAGATGAAAAGATTTTACATTATTGATTGTTTTAGAAGAAAGTGTACATATTTAAAGCATGCTGCTTTGTGTTTTTGTTTTGTGTGATTTTTTATTCATTTATGCATGTGACGTAAGCTTGAATTTCAGTGATTAACAGATATTACAACTCAATGCATTGATATGATACAAAAATCGTAATAAAATGGTTACTAAATATAAAAAAAATTCTTTATAAAGTGAAAGACTCTAAAGGTTCAACCTCAGGTCAAATTTGAAATCAAATTGTCAATGAAGTAATTTACAAGAATATGCCTAAGTTTAATACAGCTCGTATGTGATGATCACATACTTTTTAAATGCCCACATAAATGGAGTGTAGAGTATATATCACCAGAGAGGAGTGACTTACATTGATGATAAATGGATCACAACTGCGAGGGCAATATTCAGTGTAAAATAAAATGCTGCTTCTAAGATGCTCCTAAGAACAAAATTAATATTGGTCTGTGGGAGAGTTGCCAATAGAGCTACAAATGTGTTGTGATGTACCATACAGACTTCTACTGTTGGGACAGATTATTCATATGGCTTTATGAATATTCTTTAGACTGTAATAATTTTCTTCATTAAGAACATACGTGATCCAGTCGAAGATGCCTGATGGCTATTTCTCATTCTGAATACAAATTCTGTTGTGAGCTATTTATTATATTCACAGTGTAAAGTACTATCTATATACATGCCGGTACTGTTTTCACATCCCTCTCAGGCCATCAGTGATAACTGTATGGGTCAGGACATTTTTTGTTTACATTCAATATTGCATGAATGTATTAGAAATATTTTTGTCTACTTCTGCCAGAACAATTCACAACTTTGCTAACATGAAAAGAAGAGAAAGTAAAATAATATTTTTGCTGCCAAATTTATATTTTTAAAGCTCCAGAAACAACTACTGCCTAAAAATGACTCATCTCTGATTACATAGGTCTGAAAGGGCTATGTAAAACTCTTTTTAATTTCAGTTTTACTTGTTACAGCGGTAGTGTTTTCACAGTGAAAAATTACATCATGGTAATAAATTTACATGATCTTGGTGTTATGTAAATCTGTTATATGTTTTAGGTCCAGGACAGTCAGATATGTGAAGATGATGTAAGAAAACGCACTACATAACGTGTTGACAAAGAACACAACAAAACAGTCTGTCAGATTGAGGAAGACGATGTGCCATCATCTGCCAGTATTTGCCAGCATACAACACAGAGTACGTCAATCAGTAAATGTTGTGCTACATGGTTCTATGCTTTATGAAAGGTCTCCTTTGAATGCTCTATAGCATATTGACACTGTAATCTCTTTTAGAGAAAAATGAAGTGTAGTTTTAAGCATTTTTCAGATTGTCATTTTTATTGGTTTTTGGAAACATACTTTTTCTGTGTTCATAAAAAATCAAACATCATGTTGTACACTACTACTTGAGTGAGCTCATAACATAGATTACAGCTGAGGACATGACACTTTGAATCTAACATGTAATACTTACGTTCTAATTGTAGATTTTATTACTTTGTCTTTTATTTACTAATACCACACTATGTGCATTAATGTGCCAGTTTCCCCACTGTTACCTTAAAATGGATACAACATCAAAGTTTTGTATAATTTTTACTTATTTAATCCTTTTGCTGCCAAGCGTAATACTACAGGTTCTGTAAACAGTCTGACTTTTTGTAAAGACTGAATTCTGCCTGCAAGGGAGACTTATGTGCTAAAGATAAGACAGTGTTGAAAATAAAATATTTTACATAGCTGAGCAATCTCTCAACATATGTCTGAATTATACACAACAGAAAACCAGCCTCTAAAGTATCAGCCAGTTTGTACTGGACTGTCTCTTCAGCTCAGTTCTTTCATTGTCAGGGAAAGGATTAAGTTTTTTCATTATTCAAATACAGATATAACAGCAAGAGCACAATCTTGGAACAAATGGTTAGAAATTAAAACTTTGTAAAAAGGAAGTAATCAGTAGGTTTGTCAATAATAGGAAACTTCCCATTGACGAAATAACTTTATACTTAATTGCAACCTATCAGCAAGGCTGATGGTACTATGACTTATTTTGTCTGTAATTATAGGTGTGACTGTAATGTGTGTGCTAGGAATCTGTCATTGCAGAAAAATTAGTCCTGTGATGTTGATAATTTTATATGTATATAATAATGTTATGGATCTTGCCAAGGCTTTGTACAGTCTCTAGTAATAAACTTTCTCTGTGCCGCAGGTGCACTGTAGCCAAGAACTGCTTCTGTTTTACAGCAGTTTTAACCATCTTACTGTTATGGGCAGAACTCTTAAACCCACTCTAACATGATTTGTTTTTAAATTTCAAATAAAAGAATTAAGGTACAGTGTCTGACATAAGTTTTTTTTAAATACTTATTTCAAGGATGAAATATTGAATATAAGCCTAAATTGTAAAAATCAGGTAAACACTGGCTAACAAACTTTTATGCCAACAGTGAAAGGGTTAGAGTATTTTTTAATGTTTGTAATTATAACACAACTATATTTTTATAAAAATAATTTTAATTATGTTTATAGTGAAAAAGAACCGAAAAGTATAAGTTTGGCTTCAGAAGTGCCTATTTAAAGAGAAACTTTATCTTTGTACACAATATGATATGTTATGTTATTTCAAAATTCTGCTGCAGTGTGAATTGTGTAGTTACTTGGACATGCAGTACATTTGTTAGTTGTATTGGTTTGGATTGTTCGTTTTAGTGGTCTGAATTGTTGTAATATTTCATACAGTTGACCAATGAGACCTGTATGTCACTGTTGCTGTAACAGCTCATTTAAGATTTTTTTTTGAACACATTTAAGGTGTTCACAAACATAAATTCATGAATATAGCACTGGGTTAGGAAAGCCAATGATGTGTTTACAACTTGTAATTTATTGTAAGCTTTTAAAATATTTAAGTTAATTTACGACTTAAAAATAAATCAACAGTGTAACATGTATCATGTGGGTGCCTAAAAATCATAATGCATCTACAAATTAGTAAGTATATCTATGAGGTGGACCTTCCTTCCACAACACTTCAGTCCATAATTGTGTGCATGAAAAACATATTTGTTGGTGTAGTTATTTCACCTTTATATGTTTATGTTACAAGACAGCAACATAGGCATATTTGGATATGTTGTGGTTATACAGTGGCCTGTGCATATCCTGTTACTCTAAGAAAGTGTGTCAGTGGTGTGGGTAGGCAGGGCTCTAAGATAATACTGTAGACCCTTGAGTGAATGGACTAGTAGGGGGAGAGGGTGATCTAATAATGCCCATTGTCTGGTACTTCTGAATTATATATATGTAAGTAAATATATATATAGCATAAAAAGTCATCAAAAACAGGAATGCAGTACTGTATATATAACACTAATGCTTATATATAATACTGTACACAAGTGTCCTGTTAGCACTATCACCTTGTCTGGCAGCCATCATTAATTGGAATTTAATAAATTTCAGATAAATATAATAAATCCATGATCCAAATTATGAAAATAGCAGTAGGCTACCACTTCCACACAAATGTCAGCAAAGACTGAGCACGTGCCTGTGTATGCCATGTAGCAGCTCCTTTGATAAACAACATCCAAGACTGTTAATTTCACATATTCCCATTGCCAATGAAAATTTTGGAACGAACATATTTGGTCCATTACTTCTAAAATCCATACATAAGAAGTCCATTAATTCAAAGGTCTACAGTATTGTGTTAAAAATGAAAACCTGATACCTTAGGTTCACCCATATATTAAAAATTTGGATCTCTTATCATTTAAATATGATACATTAATACGGTAAGGATACTGCAATAACATGTAAATGGCAAAGAAAAGAAGCATAAAGGCCTTCCATGTGTTGCTACTGGTATGTATGACTACTGTACCTAGAAGCCATCTTGCACAAGCAGACAGTTCAAAATGAAATAATTTTTATGCAACACACCTGTTTGATGTTTGAGTGATTTTCATATGAAAGTCTGTGATTGTTAGTGGTGTAAGAATATTTTTTTCCCCTTGAAGTTTTGTACATGTTTATCTTTGTTAAACAGAGGTTATTTCTCGTTCTTTTTGGCATTCTGCACCTTGTAATTTTGTGAAATTATTGTGTGCCTTGTACAAGAAATTTATAATAAAGGTGAGAAAATATGGATTTCTTGTGGCAGATTGCTTATATTCTGTAATGTGTGTGCTACGTCCCACATTTCATGTCCTTTCTCATGACCATACCAGAAATGACAAACCAATACCAGAATCGTTATTATTTCCTTGTAATTTTTATACATAATTGGAAATCTATTCTCAAAGTTTCTCAAGAGGATACGGTGGAAATTGTTGAATATCCTATTGATGTTATCAGTATTATACATGCCTCCATGACTCCATCAAGAGCGACTGAAACTTTGCAATTGTTTGATCATTTATTAGTGTAGTTTTTTTTGAGTAATTTTCTGGAATGGAATTTGCATCTCCTCCAAAATGGGAATTTGAGCATCATGAGCTGATAATTTGTTTTCCATGAGATAAACTGAGATGCAATTATATTTTATATTATCCAGGAACATTGTTGCACTCAAGAGGGGGGGCGGGCTGCAGCCCCCCCCCCCTCCAGAGCGAAATTAAAAAAAAAACAGATTTTGTAGACATGATGTTATCAAAGGTTTTATGTGATTTACGCTTCAGCTTAAATCAGCCACTGAAATCACCTGATGACTAGTACATTGGAATATTGAAAAATATAATTAAAACTTACAAATATATCATTATCATAATATAGTTTTTAAAGTCAGACATAAATTATATGCAGCCTCAAGGTCAGCCCCCCCCCCCCCCAAAGAAACATTCTGGGTGCGCCTATGTCCCGGAATATGTTATCAATTAATGTGCCAGGCAGACAGAACAAGAAAAAATATAAGAAATTGTGGGGAAAGCTCAAAATACGTCCGCTCGAAAACCCAAGAAGTGACGAGAAGATATCTAATTGGGGTCTTCGGAAAATATACTGTAGAGATACGAACTGGATTGATCCGGCTCAGGATAGGCATTGGTGTTAGTGTCACTAAACACAGAGTGGTATTGTAAAAGTATGGATTTAAAGCTGATATGAGAACTTCAAACTTTATTTAAAACCTACTTTTCAATTGCGAATCATGGAAACATTGTGCTTGACTGGCTGATTAGATCTGCCAGGAGCAACGACTGGCTGGTAATGCTACGTCGCGTAATTAGACCGCAGACTTATTATTCAACAAAGTGCAATAACCTTGTTACTCCGAGATATAATGTAATCTTAACAAGTGAGAAAATGCAAGCAAAAAAAAAAAGGGGTAAATTTCTTCCTGTTCATGCCATGAATGCATACAGGGGAGTAAAAGTATAGCTCCACTCATTCTTAAACCTCGGCACTAAATGGAGTATGCGTGGCATAACAGTTCTACAGCATTTGTCCCTTTTATGTCAAAAACGTTTATTCGAAAAATCTTTCTGTGTGATATATTAGGCAGATACTTCCGAGGTGCGCGCAGAAACGTAGGTAGGTCTTTACTCTTCAGTTATTGCCGTATGACTGAAATCAAAACTGAAATGTGAAAAATACATTTCAGTTAAATTCCCAAGTATAGGCTACAACTTGACAACTATTTTGGCGGGTCTCCACTTATTGCATGCGCAATAACAACAGTATCATGTAATATATAAAAAATCGGATATTACTTCTTTATTGTTTCTCCACGTCTCATGCTAGCGAATTCTGAATTTGTAAGGCTGTGTTGTTGAGAAGGTGGGCTATTAAAGAACAGGACGAAGGCAGCAAAAATTTCCAGATGATAAAAAATGAAGAGATCTTTGATGCTATACTCATGTGTCGAACACAGACAACAGACTTATGCACAATCGCATGCATGTTCTTAAACTAACAAAATAAAAGAACCCCCTGAATTGTACAGGGGTATAAATGTTCTGTGAAGAAACATTCACCCCCGCCCGCTGCCAGCGTCGCTACGAACGTATAAAATTACACCTTCAAATTCGTAGTACGCTCCCCGCGAGTAAAGGAGTAGGCCTACAGCCGTTAAATAATTACAAAAACGGTGAAAGTGACAGATGTTCGATCCCAGGACAGTCCACGTGGGAGATGTGGTGGGCAAACTGGCATTGGAGCAGGTTTATCTTCTGCCCAGAGACTGTCACGTTTGCTAAGAAAAAACTAACGGACGCCCCCACCTCCCGAATAGAAGGGGCCCCCAAATTTGAAACGAAAATTTGAACACATTTATGTTCTTACATTTTAATTATAACATTTTTATTGAATAGTTTAAATTTTTTACAAACCGTTATCGCAACATGGAAGGAAATAAACAAATAAATGTCAATAAGTAAAGATATTTTCCGGTGGTAGTTGCTAGTAAAACCCAGAAGACTGGAAATTATGCACATCTAATGCGCTATATTTTACTGCAGTTTCACATAAAAGACGCTTGTGAGAGATCAAGAAGTGTATTTTAATTACCTGACGTTGACATTTCTAAAGTCTGCACTCAATGCTAGCAATGCACTTTCTGGCAGACTGGGGTAGGAATAATGACCGCACGTTTCTATTGTCTTCACATGATGACAGACAATGCTTAGGTGACGCAGCATATAGCGTTTTCAATACCGCTAATTTCTGAGGATTCCTGTACTAAAGGAAACATCGCATTGGAAAAGAAATACTCAAGGTGATCTGACACCAGCCACAGCGCCCTCCACTAGAATGCATCTTCGAACTGTAAGTTTTTAAAACACATATTCATAAACATGGTACACCCAGCCCTTGTTTTACGCCCTAGTTACATTCTAGAAAAAAAAGTCATGTAAATCAAAACCTGATATTACTATAGGAAATAAGGGGTTAGCGTAATATAGTGGATCCAGAAAAAGGACGTTAAACAGAAAATGAGAGAGTGCAAATTAAGAAGTTGTGTAAATTGGCAAGAGGCGTTAAAGCAAAGAAGGGCCGGGTGTAATCATATCTCTAAATTTGTCACGTGCTTAGAGTGATCTGGTTTTGTGTTACCTCCTGGAAGAACGTGTCCGTGTCGTTTTCGAAGATATTCAAAGGAGACTTGAGGTTCTCACGGCAGTGTGGTTGAGGATTCAAGTCTTCTGGTATGTGATGCCGTGTCGTTGGGTAGCTGGTTCCCGATATTTCCAGGGATCGTGGCACCTTCGTTCGCAACGGTTAAGCAGTCCAGGAAAAACTGCTTAACCCTTAAAGATGAAGACGCCACAATCATTCGAAACGTCGGGAACCAGCTACCCAACGACATGGCGTCACAACCCAGGAGACTTGAATCCTCTCCTCAAAGGACTGAGATAAGATTCTGTATTGAGAACTTCATGCTCTCTCTTTTGTTCAACGATGAGCACGCCGCACGAAAGGGTGAAATTAAACTTGCATACAAAATTGTATTTGCAAAACCTGACGTGAAGAACAAGCATGACTTAACGAAAAATCATATGATGTAAAAAAGCATGACTATTACTTCGGATGTAGTCTATCATCGCAGCGGGGCATTTTTTTTTTAAACTTTCGGAAACGGGATCTGTTTCCAACATCATATGTAAGGGGAAGGGTTCCTACCGAATTGAGTCCGTTAGAAATAGCTATTCTCGATCACTGGAAACAACATTAAGTTCTAAGCAGGGCACGTATTCTCTTGACGTCAAATATCATCAACGGGAGATAAGAACAGAAAAAATGCCAACTGAGTAGGAACCTTTCTCCCTTTACATCTGGATGCTGGAAGCATATCACGTTTTGGAAAGGTTGTTTGGAAAAAACTGAATGAGATGGACAATGGGTCTTCTATTCGGTGGGTACCGGGGATTCTTTCTCCAGAAATTAAAATTAAAACTGTGTCTTTAGGTTAACTTTCATCACTTCTTTACACAGACTTTAATCCATGTTTATAAGTTTTGAAAATGGTGGCAGCATGCCATACACTGTTGTGCATCACCAAGAAATAAGTGCAAATGGGGGGGGGGGGGGGGGGCAGATGTCCCTCCAATATTTTTTCTTCCTAAGAGCAGTTTTTTTTTGGCTACTGAGTTGAAGAGGGGCAAATAAAAAATTGACACAGCGGGGGAAAGGAGTATATGTATTATATATTAATGATTGGTTCAAACCAATCTTCCCCCTCTTTCTAACTTCACTCCTTCCCAATACCCATGGTCGACTTTGCCCCCCGCCCCCCCAGTGTTATTAGCTAAGTTAGGCCAATGTTAACGCCTGTCACTGAATATGGTCCACTGCCGTCCACCTCCTATCCTCACAATTGCTTTTCCTAAAAAACTCTTCGCACTTCAGTGACAGTATATTGTTACGAGCGTTACTATCCATAAACAGTGTCACTGAATACCGTGGAATAGTTATTGCTGTTCCTGATTCAGTCCTGACAAGTACCTGGTTCAAATCCATGTAGGTTATACAATTCCCGTTTCTGAACTGTGTTTCAAAGTAGCTATTCTGATAAGGTACTATATAACAGAGCTAGTAAATAATGTGGCTCTTTCTTAAAACGGGTAACAACTGCTATTCTTGTATGCAGTGCAGCTCACGCATACATTAAAATTAATGCTCAACTTGAATATGATTAAAAATGAGATTAATAAAAACGATTGTGATTTTCAAAGGCATACCTTTGCATTGTGGAATGTCTAATCATGTACAATGTAGCACACCTGAGGTCCTGTTTATCAGTTTTTCAATTAGCCCGACATGTTTCGAGTCTACATGCCCATTGTCAAGGGCTTCGTGTCTATTGCGGCTATTGCAGTATTAAAATACATGTTGATGGTACCGATAATTGATCTTGTGGTTTTTAGGATTACGTTAAAATTACCTAATATTGAAATACTGTATCCATACAAGACAGGTAATGTACGTATAAACGTAAAATTGAGGCGCGTTCGTGTAACCACGGTTGCCGTGGAAAAGCTTTACATAATTACATAATCTGAGTATGTGTTTGTAGCCTTAAATTATCCAGTATGCAAAGCGTATGCGCCTTACTGTATTGTCATCTGTGGCCTGTCTGGCTCTACCATATTTTTCCACATTATCTCATAAGCGGCACGATTTTCGGGGAAAAAAGTTATTGAACATAAAATGCGTGTTTTGATTTTGTTTACAACTTTTGTCTGAAACCTCTCTAATTCCAAAAAAATTCAGCAAGATACTACCATAAATGTACATAGGTCTTCATGTAAAGTACCCGTTATTCTTATCAGATTTTAATGAAACTTGAGTTTTCTCGACAGATTTTCGAAAAATACTCAAAATCAAATTTCATGAAAATCCGTCCAGTAGGAGCCCAGTTGTTCCACGCTGGCAGACGGACGGACAGACATGACGAAGCTAACAGTCACTTTTTGCAATGTTGCCAACGAGCCTAAACACGTGCAAACCAGCTGAATAAAACTGGATACTCTTTTGTCAAAACGATCCTTATTACGATTTTTTACAAATGTGTATATGTAAAGGCATTCCACATGCAAGGCAATAACAGTCATTGACTGCCACAGTAAACTGCCAATATTCTACTGGTCCTGTTTACGTTATAAATCCCCCCTCCCCCCTTGATTTAAAATTTAACATGGTCCTGGAGTGTGCAGAGTAAAATTCCTTGAGTAACGTGTCCTTGTGGGATAGAACGCTTTGTCAATGAATAACAGATCCTGACGTTTCAAGGCATCTTACTGTCCCCATCTTCAATGGCCATAAGACAAGAACACCACATTGCCTCCAGATGAGAGCCAAATACCCATAACACAGTGTCTGTCTCCAAAAAACAGAATTCTCAGCTACACTGCTGCAAAAACCTCAAAACTTGCACAGTATTGTCATTAGAGTCCGGTCAAAAGCCCATATTTCTGTTACTTGATGTATGGATGTTCATCTCGTAGATTATTTTCTTTCATTCCACACTGCAGAAATCTGGAAATTGTTTTCTGGTACATATGTGTGCAGAGGTGGTCGTTAGTGTCTACAGCAGCTGAATTCATACCATTTGTGTTGCTACTATGCTATATGTACATCTGTTGAAAATGAAGGTCTGTGTCAATATTTCAGTATTTGCAAATTTTAAATAAATTTTTGAGAATACAAGATCAAATATCACACGCCAAAAATTCTGACTGTAAAACATCAATAGCTGCAACAGCTATGAAGCCCTTTAAATTGAGTCTAAAATCTTGAAACATGTTAGGCTGCTTCGAAGACTGAATGAGGAGGATTCTGAGTTGTATTTGATGGTACCTGGTTAAACATAATGTGGCCTACTTGAACATTCTGTAAAGACAATTTCTTTCTCTTTACTGGTTTCTCATCAGCAGGTGGATTATGTGTATAACCAACCAACTCCATGGCACAGGATGTCTCTTGAAAACCTGGCACTTCCTCTAGACAAAAACATTCCCCACTTCTTATGGAGACCGAAAGTTCATTACTTTGTTCACAAGAGCTCTCCACCTGCCCTGTCCCCAGCCAGGTCAATCCAGTCCATGCCCCCCTCCATCCTATTTCCTCCCACTTATGCCTCAGTCCTCCAAGTGGTCTCTTTCCCTCAGGTTTCCCCACCAAAACCCTGTATGCACCTCTCCTCTCCTCTCGTGCCACATGCCTCTTCCATCCTCCTTGATTTAATCACTCAAACAATACTGTACTTGGTGAAGAACAGAGATCATGAAGCTACTCCCTATGCAATATGCTCCATTCTTCTGTTACTTCAGTCTTCTCTTGCCCAAACATCTTCCCCCGCGCGTTATTCTCAAACACCCTCAGTCCGTGTTCCTCCCTGAATCTGACAGACCTACGTGTATATCTCAAGGTAAGAGGGAATAAAACTGAAATACATAAATTGGGTGACTGATCAACCAACCCACAGACACTACGACGACACAGTATAGGATGTCTTCAGCAGTTATTCAGAGGAAATATGAAGGTTCAACACAGAATTTCTTCACTAGATCCCGTCCTGAGCCAACTGTATCAACTCCACCCTTTTAAACTGCTCGAGTTCCTTCTTGATATCTTCCTGCTACATTCATGTCACAGTTAATAAAGCAATGCTAAATAAGGAGACAGGAACAATCGGTTTCTTGTAACTTACATTACTTACTCTTTCACCAGAAATCATATCTCCTGATATGGGTCCTGCTGTCAACACAGCATGGAAGATGTTACGACATTCCCGAACCACCCGAAGCAGTCAGTATTTCAAACAGCCAAGAGGATCCTGAACACACTCGAACTGCTCGACTAGCACCACTATATGCACCTGGAGGACATACAGGATTGTTAATGCACTATGGACATGGGTTGACAGGAATCCATCATGGCCTTGGAGGTCTAGTCACCTCACATCATGGACTTGGGGTTCATACAGATCCAGCGTTGCATTATGGTCATGATCTAGGAAACATATGTGGAGAGAGATTTCATGGTGGGCTTCTTGGTGGACACCACACAGTCTTACCATTGCATGCAGCAAGACAAGTTTCAGGTGGTAATGTCAATCCACCAATTAAATTTGTAATTAATGAACATCCAGGGAGGAATCAAATTAGTGGTCCTGATTTGACCAGTCTCCCAATAGATCAGGAATTGGGCATGCCTCTTTTCCACACAAATGGGTTTTATAAGCCACAGCAAATGTATAGTTTCACAGGTATAAACAGCCACCCAACTACCACACAGAAGCACTATCCAGATGTTGGTGATCATGCAATGGGAACGGAAGGAACTCATGGAGTGGGACTGGGAGTGTACCATGGGGTAGGCACTCAAGAGCAACACAGTAAAGGATTTTCTGGATCTCATGCAGGCCTGCCATCAGCACTGCATAAAACCAATAATATCCATGGGACAGTTGGACTAGGCAGCTACAGTTCAGCAGTACATCCTAATGGTTTTCACAGGATTGATATAACAGAGGGTAACACACGTGGTCTTCCTGTTAGAGGCATATCAGCTCATTATGGAGAGATGGTAGGTCATGGAATTATGGCCCCTACTGTAATGGAAATACATAAGAATATTCCAGCTGTCCATGGAATTTTACCTTCTGGTCATGAAAATGCAATGGCAGGATATCATGCAGTGGTCACTAAAGGCTATGAAGGGCCAGCTAACATGCACAATTTTGAACTATATAGTGATATGCATAAGGTAGGAACAGGCAAATATGGAACAGGTGGATACCATGGAAATAAATATCATAGTGATGGATATTATGGAATGAATGGATATGACCAGGGTGAACATGATGGTGGTTATAGTGGAAGTGGATATCTGTGGAATGGTTATCATGGAGGTGGATATAATGGAAACAAATATGATCGAGTGGGACACCACATAGTGAATGGTTACCACGGAATGAATGGATATCTTGAAAGTGGAAGCCATAAAAGTATGATAGCAAAACGTCATGGATCTTTTCAGTTTGGTGGACCCTTACAGGAGCCCATTTCACTAACAACAGGCAGTCGGGTGGGTTATGAACTTAAAGCTGACCAGAACAGTATGTCTTCAATGTTTAAAGGTGAAACATACCTGAAGCAAGAAGAACAAGACAATACACCATACTCTGGCAAAGATTCTTCTGACCGCAGAACTCTGATGCCAAGCACTGATGGGAAACTTTATACTTCAGAAAGTCTGGAAACTGTTACAGGTAATGTAAACTACAAAATGGAGGATAATAATGAAAACACTTCATACCCAGAAGGCAAGGAAAACAAGTCCAATGATATGGAAGAAGTATCAGGAAATTACACCACATCCTCTGATGATCTGAGCAGCAAAACTAAATCAAACATCAACATAAGCAATGGCAGTAATTTTCTTTATGAGACAGGCATTCCTATGGCTGCCCAGCCGTCAGTATTGAGTGACAGTGAATGGTCTGATACTCCTTATGCCAGAGGACTTCATGTAGATCTTCTGCATGGAGCGACAACTACAGTGGAAGCAGAGAGCGATGTACAGGCAGCAGAAGAAATTGGTCTCACAGACAGTCAAAGTGGGATCCCAGCAAAACACATAACAAGAGGAGGAAGTGGGAATCATGGGAATCCAATAGTACTGCAGCCTCAACAAATTGCACAGGAGCCAGGACACCTCGTGAGCTCCATCAGTGACGAGTTGGCAGCAGGAGGATCAGGACTTCAGGGCCATCCGTCCAAATATAATCTTGATGGGAAGACATGGATGGGATATGACTCATGCAAGTATGATGACAATGGTGTGGAATATGGCTACAGGTTAGTCCCTTTCATATACCAGCCATGGTACTTCAGTTATGATCAGTATTACATGACACCTTACCATAGCTCATACAGATTGTGGTTGTGACCTAAGGGAGTATGGAGTTCTGGGTTTGCATCACTTGATAGGTCTGAGTTAATGTAATATGAGGAAGTGTTTATGTTCAGTGTTCTCTGTATGAAATTTGTAGATCAGAAGTAATTTTCGTTTATCCATCCAGAAGAAGCAACTGGCTGTTCTGAATATTCTGCTATTTTGTAAGACAGAAGATAAATTAATTCTGTCAAACAATGTGGATGCCAAAAACATAAAAATGGGGTTAGGAAACTTTCAGAATTCCTATGTAAATCACACTTGGAAAAGGGAAAATTGGGTTCTTAAATTACTTAAAACAGTATCACACCATGTAAACAGAGGCAAATCTTGTAGATTTTGATTTGACAATTTTAATTCTTCTAGGAAGAAGAGTGTATTAGTTACATTATATATCATCTACTAACCATCTTAAGATGACTGGATTTATTTTATAGGGGCATGGGAAGGATCATACCATAACACACTGCAGTTTTACACTCGCGCGTTAGAAAGACTACACACAAAACTTAACTTTTATTACTTACATTCGTATATGAATAATGTTACTCGTTTTGAACCAAACCTTTCTGTCTCAGTTCAATTCAGTCAAAGAAAAGAAAAACATGCTCTATGCCATCCTATATACCAAGCTTGAATGTCCTGCCTCCCTTGATATAGTGAGGCAAGCACATGCTACAGCCAAGACTAGTGTTCTTAAAACCTTTTCCACACAACAGTAGAGTACAATATAGTTAAGTATCTCATGGCGCATGAAGTTATGTATTACTCTAAAGCTTTATTTATTTATTTATGCTGTGTACATGTTTATTGTGTGTGTATGTGTGTGTACATAAATTACATTCTTTGGTACGCTTTTCATTTGTAATTTTTTTAAAATTTGCATTACAGTGCATACAACATTTAATGCTTCATTGTAAGATATTTTAGAAATGAGCAATAAGTGACAAGAACAAGAAACCAAGGTTCAAATTGTTATTTGATCTGCAAAAGCAAAAGCACATAAAAAATGTTGATGGGGCCAATAATTTGACTCAAAACTGCAATACATGCCTGTGTGTCAGTACAGAGACTAGGCTACAGGCTGGACAACTAGAATTCAGTTCCCACCTGGCTTTGCCACTGTGTACAGACTGACCCTTGGACCCATGCAAACTCCTATCCAGTAGCTAATATGGGATCTTTCCACCCCCAATCCCCCACCCAAAAGTAAAGCAACTGGAGCACAAAGCTGACTACTTGCCTCAACTAGCGCCACTGTTAAAGAATGCGTGGATGTCTACCTCCACTTCCTCATTTGTATTCCTGGCATGTGCTTAATTATAGCACAGTGACTTCTATACTTTCACTACACTAGACGTCAAGGACATGAAAAAACAAGGCTGAATGTCCCACTGCTGTTGCCATTTATTTTCCAAACTACTGTTAACATACAACAATGTATTGGAATTAGAAGTTTATGCTGCATATAAGAGTCATTAGATAAGACACTTTGTCCCTTAATTCACTCTCAGAGCATTCAGCACTGCAGGACCACAATACAGTAGCAAATTTGCAAAATTAAATCTCACAAAAGCTATGCCTTTCAGCACCACATGCAGCATGTACATCAAACCCTGACAGATCAGTTCCAGAACAGAGTCAAACCTTGTGCATTAATCCCAGTCAATAAATCACAGTCCCAGGACCACATTAGAGATCAACATTTCTCACTCACCGCAATACATTATGACCATCCCTGCACCTTCAGATATCACATATTATATGCTCCAGTGGAAATGGATTGCAGTATCTGGTGTGAAATAAACTTCTGTAATATATATATAACTTTGGCACTTTAATCACGAACATCAGTTGATAATGTAAAAATGTCTCTATACACATAGTGGTTCTTGACACTAATAATTTATGCACTTTGCACAGTATTGTTAAAAAACCAAAAAACAAATGCCCTTCTTTTAACCAGTTGCTTGTGAATGACCTTATCTGCCTGATGCTTAGAGGCTGGTTTTATGCCATAATTAACACATATGTCAACAGACAGCACAGCCACGCAAATTATATTCATTTTGAGGTATTTCCTACAAATCATATTTAATTTTTGTCCCACACTTGCATGAAGTACATAACTAAAAGCATAATGGGAGGGCAGGGCTTATCTGTTGCATGTCTTGGCCAATTCTGATGAAATTTGGTATTGGTGTGACAACTACACTAAAAGTTACATGGCAAGTTTCACTTCAGTTCATATCGGCTGAACAGAAACACAGCTTTATGTGATGCCCAAAATTAAATCAAGTTGATTAAAATACAGCTCGTCATACAAATCATCAGCACATCACATGTGTATGTTCAACATTACCAACTACTGTCACTTGCAACATTGCATATGGTGAACATTTATCAAAGTACAAAGAGAAATATTTGTGAATGTGATACATGATATCTGTGGTGCAGTTAGTTTTCCAGCCATAGATTTGTCCTGCTCAGCGGGTAGAACCACATTTTATTCTAACTAAATAACTCCTTGGAGCAGAGTCCTTCTTGAGAAGCTAACAGGTCATCAGCTAGGCAAGACTGCTCACATTTTATGGAAACTGCAGGTTCATTATTGCATTCACAAGCACTCACCACCTGTCGCTATCCTCAGCCAGATCAATCCAGTCCATCCCCCATCCAACTGCTTCAAAATCCATTTTCATATTATCCTCCTACCTACACCTGGGTCTTCCAAGTGGTCTCTTTCCCTCAGGTTTCTCCACAAAAATGCACCTCTCCTCTCCCCCATACGTACTGCATTCTTCTTGATTTGATCACCCAAATAAAATCTGGTGAGAAGTACATACCATATAGCTCCTCATTATGTACTCGCCACTCCCCTGTAGTTACCTCATCCTTCTTAGGCCCAAATACCTTCCTCACCACCCCATTCTTGCACACCCTCAGCCTATGTTCCTCTCTCAATGTGAGAGACCAAAATCCACACCCATACGAAACAACAGGCAAAATTACATTTCTGTATATGTCAATTTTCACATTTTTGGATAAGCATTTTATTCTATGCTTACATACATAACACTTGGTGCAATAGAATGTTGTGATTTTGCAAATTCTTCTGGTGGTTAACAAGCTTTCCTGAGACCAACCAGTGGATATTTAATATTACGGTAATGAACAAAGTAAATTAATTCCTGAATTCTAAATACACAGACTGTCCACATGGATCCCTTACAATTTTGAGGAAGTACAGCCTCTGAATGGGGTCACATAACACAAGTTTTACATGTGGTAATGCAAAACAAGAGTTTTTTTGTATTTAATATAATTTATTTTTTTTATTTATTACAGCAAAGCTGAAAATTTTGACACTGCAGACGAAGTCTCAGTGTGTAGTATGGTAAACAGGGACCCAATCAGGCCTTCAGACACAACATAATTTTTGACTGAAATAATGATGGTCATCACCAAGTAAACCACCAATGCATGTGTGACATAAAAATTTCATGGAGCCTGAAGGTGTCCTTTGGCAGGCAGGATCTGGGCATCCAAGCACAAGTCCAGAGAATGTGGAATGGACATCAGAATCGTTAGTGCATAATCCACAATCCGCATACGTGCAGCTGTGAACAGTACATACCATGTTCAACACTGTACGCACACTAAGTTAAAACCGTTTACGCTCTCAGGCCTAATGACTGTCTGCTACATTATGCATTTACCACAGCCATTTTGGAACAACCTGATGAAGGCAATGAATTTCTAGAACAAGCAGTATTTACTGATGAGGCTAACTTCCACATCCAGAGAGAGTCAATTACTGTTAGAATGTGGGGCTCTGAAAAGCCTCATCTTGTGCTTGCACACCTGGATCCTGTCTGCCAAAGCACACTCCCAGTCTCCATAAACTTATGCCACTCAAATATCAATGATCTATTTGGTGGTGTCCTTTGATAATTTTTTTCAAAAATTATGTTGTGCCAGAAAGTCTGATCTGGTCTCAATGAACAATGCTAAACACTGAGCCTTCTCACGGGACGTTGACATCTTCAGTTTTGCTGTAACAAATACAAATTATAGATAATAACAAATAAAATAAAAAAGAACAATAAATAAGAACCAACTTTCCGAGCTGCATGCAAAAAACTGCTTTGTTATGGGACCAGATTCAGAACCCATAAACTTGCAAATGTTTCATGTGGACAATGTGCAGATTACTTGTTAATTATTTGAATAATAAATTCTAGTATCTGGCCCCCCCCCCCCCCGGCCACTCCAATTGAAACCCTATATATAATAATAGTTATGCCACAAGGAAGTCCTTCATGACAACAAAGTTCACTGCATCCCAGTGGATGAGTAACAGTTTCTATTTACAGTTAACAGAAACTGACAAATGTACTACTCAGGGTGGCATTAAAAACTTATGCCTTGTTCACACATGTGATCCCCTCCAGCTGCCTTAGGTATAATTAATTATCTCACAGTTACAGAAATTTCATGGTCAGTGTTCAGGGAACCAAGCTAAGGGTCTACACACGCAGTAAGTACTTGATGATATTGTTCAGTTATATTTACAAAAGTAAAGTGGGCTGTAGAATGAATTCAAGTTAAAGAAACGCATGCTAATACTCATACAATCAAAGTAAAAAGGCAAAGTTCTCCCTATACACCCTGAAGGCAAATAGGGGATGTGGAGGTATGGCTCCATTCATTCCCAACTTCGGCACTAGATGGAGACTCATGATCAGCCTCACGACCAAGCTGCTTTACCCCAAGGGAAGAGCCCCAGTACCCACTGCAAAGGAGGCTTGGTGGCCCCCAGAGCCAGCCTGGATATCTTGGAGAAGAGATACATTTCTCGCCCCTTCATGACCATAACTGAATCAGTCCTCAAACTGAATGAAAAGCACCAGAAGCTGAAATGGTTTGATAAAATGTGGCTGTTATTACTATCTAATAGATGGATATAATGAACATAATGGGTGTGTTTGAAGCATCACATAAAAAAAAGAGAAATGTTCTTCACTGTCATAATCAATAATCCTTCCTTCCTAAATAGTGTCAGTCAAATCCCAAAAGTTAACAGTCTGAAACTGAAACACATGAGGCTGTCTAAAGTGACTAATAAACCATAAGCAACACAATTATAATGAAATATTTAAAAAAAGGCGTTACAGTCAGATATTATGGATTGTTTCTACAATTGCGCCATCAAATATTGTAAGCACTACAAAATTCATAACAGATTTATACATAGGAATGAATACTGCTTCTAAATGAACACATTCCTGAGTACTACTCCGGCAGTTCTATACAGAGGATTTCAGAAGCAGATGTGCCTAAAGCTACGTAGCCTTACAAGTTACATAGACATTGATTTCCTATGCTTAGGTGAAAATACTATTAAATTCATTGACCTCCTCTACAAAGAATGTGTTTCATATTTAGTGTTAACACAATTTTATACTTCAGAGGTAAACATCCATAACTCCAATTCAGACACTTTTCCAGTAGTGTACTACAACTTTTAGAAGAAAGTTTATTTAATGGCATAAAACTGCAACTCTTATGAATGAGTTGAGCAATCTAGATGCAAAATATCACTCTCAATTGCTATTTAACAGCAGCTACAACATTCTACTGAAAACTTCAATGATTGTGAGCTACTATGAATGTACAGATTTTGTGGTCATATTATACCACTGCTGGTCATTGAGTAAAAGAATAAAGTTCTTTTGAGATATCAGGTTCCCACTACAGCGAAGATATAGATTGCGGTCTTCAAGCTTATAACACCATAAGTTCTGGGAGGCAATTACCAATGTTTTGAAATATCTTGATATCTCAGGCTTCAAAAGATGCCCTGAAGAGGGAAGTACCTAATTTGTCTCAAATGACGGTAACACATAGGACAGCACATGGTGCCATAAACCCAGAAGGCCAAAATCTACATATGAAAGGCACTACTGATATCACACAGATGACAGTATTTGCATCTGTCCTTTCACTCAACAATTAATTTTTATATCAACATACCTTATTCAAGAATGTATTCTTTAATTCATCATAAAATTCCTCATAATTATACTCAGTTTTGCCTATTTCAATATAATGTCTCAGTAATTTCGCTTCACATTTTCCCATATGCCACTGACCAACCCACCAATTTTCTTCGTTTTCTGTCCCTGTGAGCGGAGAGACTGGAATGGGGCAGTCATAATGAGCCTTGCTAATATCTGAAATTTTGGTTCTCTCACCATTAAGTTTACTGTGCTCTTGCTTGCACACAAAGCACTCAAAATGTTCAATAAAATTTCCTTTCTCAAAATCATTATCAATTCCCCATTCACGTATATTTAGCGCATTGATCAGTCTTCTATTAGTGATTTTTTCATTATCTTCTCCCAGTTTATGTTTCAAGAAAGATCTGTATTTTGTAGCATTACTGTTGTGATCATGCAAATATTGTGCTAATTCTTTTGGTGAACTGAAGTCCACTGCTAAAATTGCAGAGTTGTTGTTAGGCAACCAGTCCTGAAACACAAAATAGCATTAGCATTACACACACATTGTATGTCGGGGGGTTCAACATAAACTGCCTATAAGCACTTATGGGAAACATATTTGATATGGCCATACAAACCACAGCAAATAGATCTAATGCGATATGCATCATCAAATGTTCTTTTTAACATATCTGATCCACTACATGGCTAGTTTTCCAAGAACACATACCAGCATTTTAACCATTAATGGATGAATGGGACAACACTGTCCCACTAAATGTGAAACCTTTTCACCTGAACAGGAAAACACTGTCCTGCTGTGGGCATTTAAACTGAACAGTGCTCTAGGTGCAGCAGAAAACTGGCATTTAAAAGGCCATATGCTGAACGTTAAGAAAGTATGGCGTATCTCAAAAATTTAAGTGTTAAATGTTATTTGCATTTAAAGTACAAAATAAGGTGAGAGAATACGAGCATCAATATAAGCAAGCACACACAGCCCGTTTTACGCTCTATTTGCATTCCTGAAAAAGTGGGCATAAATCAAAAAGGTGTAAATCAAAAATGATACCCCCATTAGACATAAGGGGACAGCATAACAGAACACAGCCAGGCAAAGTGCATTAAACCAAATGAAGAGAGTGCAAATTGAGAAGTTGTATAAATTGGCAAGGAGCATTAAAGCATAAGGGTGTAAAACAAATGAACATAAAACAAGGGCTGGGTGTGCACCATCAAAAAACAATATCACTAAAGTAAAAAATATTCCCAGCATCCATTTCCATTAATTAAATTAAAACAAGCGTGTAAGGATGCCAGTGCAGTACATATGTTTTCTAAATGCATTATTCCCTATTTTGCAAATGTCAATGGCTTCTTTGCAAATTTTTTGTAGTCACAGAACTACTGTTGAGAACCAAACTGCACAACAGACATCACAATGCAGCATCATAAATTATTTTCCGTGCAGTTCATTCAGTATTACAACAAAAATGACCATTATCATGATTTTATTAAAGTATAATTTACAAATAATATTAAAAAATCTTACAAATAAAAATTATACACCTTAATGAGAGTTATACTTTATGATGCACATCACCTTTGCTGTCATAACCATTATTTAAAATATGATCAGCGTTATACTGGGGAGATATTAATCAAAATGAAATTCACTCCACAAATTTTGTGCAGACTTCAGCACAAAATTTCATTTACCTACACGGATAAAGAGCTGAAAAATATGGACAGACAGTCTCCTGCATCTGCCTTTCCTATCTGCTGTACAAATTTCAATTCTTGGTACTGATTGTACAATTCACGTGTAAAATATTACTCAGCTTTCAGTAATTACTGATGTAAGCACATACAAAAGTTAAATTCCCAGTCAGGTGATAATAGCTAACCCTGTACTTTAGTCAGTAAAGTGACAAATATTATGTGCACAGTAGGTTTTATTAATACAAAGAATGCCTAATATTTATGTATATCTCACACATTAGGGCAGATTATAAATGACACATACCCTAACAGAAGGAGATCCCATATAAACAGGGACAGACCCTACCACCAGAGGCCTCCAGAGCTTTTCAGTGATGTAATCATCACACACAGCATTTTCAAAAGACAGCGTAAATTTATAACGTGCCACAAAGTGCAGGAATTCATCAGAACCCATGCTCTCCATTGCATCAGCCAGGCTGAAAGTGCAAAATAAGATGTGTCCACAACAGCAGCACAAAAAAATAAATAAATAAAAAAATTAAAATAAAATAAAATGAAACAAAAAATAAAAATAAAGCAATAAAAAATAAAATACCCCAAACACACCACAATATGAAAATCACTAACCACAGATTCAAACTTCTGATTAATGCTTCTCACTATTTCAGTAAAGTTTATTTACTAAACAGTTCATCCCCCTGGGTTAGGTTTATATAGCACATTAAAGCTGGACACACACACACACACACACACACACACACACACACACACACACACACATATATCCATTCCACCAAAACTATACTGCCACTTTTAATGTCCACAAAACAACTGTCTGCCTCATCTCAGCATTGTGTTTCACACAGATTATGGCAAAAGAATCTTAAGTCAAAATTAAAACTTCCCATATTGCTGCTGTGCACTAGTGAATGTGATTACATACACACAACAGGATATAACTGCATATTCAGGTGCTATGGTGAAAATTAGTGCCAACTGTCACTGCAGACTCTGATCCAGTAGTTTAAAATATACAAAGCCAAATATTCTTTTTCATTTTGTTCTCAGTGTGAGCCATAAGAGAACTGAATCAAATTTTTTTGAATTTAGCTTATGGCCAGTTGTGCTGTAACATAAGACACACACACAGCACACAAATGTCAGATATCTGCACTGTGGCTGTGAAAGGTATGTGTATAAAGAGAACAGTACCAAAAAGCAGAATACAGGCAAAAAAGCTCCAAGCCCTATTATGTAATGAAGGTTTCTGTGACTCTAAATTGAGGTACACAGAAGGAGTAGACATAAAACTCTTCTTAATGCTGGCACAAGGGCACTGAGTACTCAGTTCCATGTACTGGCTGCCCTTCTTCCAAGAAAAGCACCAATGGCACTTCATTCTGGCTCTGGTAACAAGACACCTACCAGGAAAGAAAATCCACACCATCCAATCCATAATGTCACTTCAAAAGGGAGGAAAATATAAGATGTAAAAGAAATATGCTGTTACTAGAACAAACTGCACAAAAATTTCAATAGGAAATACACGCTATTTAATCCAACTAACTGCACATGTACCCATAAATAACTATGTGCTATTTTATGATGCTCCTCCTACATGTTTCAGCCCCTACAAGCCATCCTCAGGGAGGCCATTTACAAAGGTATACATTTATAATAAATGCTCTCAAAGATGTGCACATTTGGAGTTAAATACAATATTTTCAATTAAAAAATTGTTAAACGTGTATAACATGTAGATTAAATTAAAATTACAGGAATTTTACATTTCTTGATAATTTTTTCTTTAGTTGCAGACAAACATCTATGTCATCTTCATTCTAAGGGAGTTGTGCTGTCTGTTGATGTTTGTACCATAATGGATCACTGAGTATCGTACTCAGTGGTCCACTATGACTGTGGTACATGGTATAAGTGTGCCTTGCACTGATAAATTAACCTAATATGTCAACAAACATGGATTCTTTCAAGATGTATGATAAACGAGCATATCTGTCTTAACATCACCAACACAATTACAAAGATCTTGTGGTAGAGTAGTGTAAATACATTAAAACACAATGTGAAGAAAAGGGGGCATAAGGAACTAGTCACCTTATGAGGTGTGAACCCAGAATTTTTTCTTCGGAGTCGGGGGGGGGGGGGGGGGGGGGGGGGCCCTGTTGGGAAAAAAAAATTTGTTTTTCATTTAAAAAAATAATTNTCAGGGTATGTTTGTTTCACGGTGCCTATGGAGCGAACATGACACATCTCTGGCAGGTGGCGATAGAATGTCAGTTTTCTATAGGCTACAAACCGGGAAAATATCAGTGCCGTTCAAGTACCCACCCAGAATTTTTCCTTGGGGGGGGCTGACCCTGAGGCTATATATAATTTGTGTTTGATTTTAAAAATTATGTTATAAAAATCATATTGTAAGTACAACATAACACTGTCTGCCACTGCATTTATATATATATATATATATGTATAGTTATATATATAGTTGTATTTATATAGATATATATATGAATACAACTACATGTTCCATGACCCAAACACAGTATCCTATCTTCTTGCTTTTTTTAATTTTCTGAATTTATTTTTCAAAACTTTAATGTGCTAGTCATCAGCTGATTTCAACAGCTGACACACAGAACTTTTGATATCATAATATCTACAAAATCTGTGTTTTTTAAATTTTGGTTTTGGAGAATTGGTGGGGGAGGGCTGCAGCCCCCCCGCCCCCCCCCCCCCCAGGTTCTCCCTTGCACCTTACTGCACAATATACCCGTATCAAGTGAATCTTACTGTTCTGGAAGATTCCTGTTCTGTATACATTTCCCATAGGAATCAATACGAATGTATTTCATCAGTTCTGTTGCATATGCATCCCTTTCAAGAGGAGTGCTGCAGTCAGAATGGACGTAGAGCACTGGTGCCAGTTCCTGAAGCAGCTCGTTCTTTCTTTCTACAGGAACAAAATAACTCAGATCTGGAACAATTATTGAAAGTGCTTACGAACACAGTGCGCAGGAGATTATTCCGATGTATGAGAGAGGAGGTGAAAGGAAACTGAGAAAATTATATCCACTATTATTTAGATTTCTACCATAATGAAGTAATGAATTCTAAGGTTGAACATAATAAAAGACAGACAACGTACATACAAAAAGAACACAGTGGCACATTTGGATCTCTCTGTCTGCATATATCGACACAGCCCCCACTGGATGGATTTTTTAAGAAATTTGATATTGGGGACTTTTATTAAAATCTGTCCACAAAATTTAAATTTGGTTAAAACTGGTCAACAACAATGAGCACTTTACATGAAAACCTAATACATGTATACTGCTGACAGTAACATACATAGTTGAACAACAATACAAAAGAGAACTCAAAGCTGTATTTCCATGGCAACACTTTCAATATTTTATATTGTTAATTGTGACATATGTAGCTCAACAATACAAAGGGAACGCATTTTTGCATTTATGTGGGAAAAATGGTTATGTCCATGTGCCACAATGTTATGTTAGACATACATTGCCTATTTTGCAAATTAATCAAATCTTGGGAAACATTAAAATTGCTGTCTTCTGGAATTTTATGCCATGTTGTATGGGATGTGCACAACACACCCAAGGAACCTGCTACTTCCATGGTAAGGAGCACTTGGAACGCACAAACAGCAACTGTTGCCAATGCAATGCAATCAACATGGTTTCAATTGCAAAGTGTCTGTTTGCTAATCGAAGGCATAAAAAAAGAGATGTGTTTTTAACTGACACTAAAAGACAGGTGCAAAGATTGTGATCTTGTTGATTAAGACATAACACCAAGCCCAGGGGGAAGAAAGTTAAGCTTAAAGTTCAGTATAAAATGATTACAAAGTGAACCATGATGCATGAACAGATTATAGGAAGTGAGTGAGTTAGCTGATAAGGCAAAACAAGCTGCAACTGAGGGTAACACAAAGGAACTATATCAAGTTACATGAACTCTGTTGCAAAGACTAAAGAAAAGCTATGATCTAAGGTTAAAGGACAAGGAATAACAAACTACTCCACATAATGAAGTTGAAAATTCAAAACTGTCACATCATATTGACAGAATGATTAAATATTTCTATAATTAATTACAATGGCAGAACAGGTACCATGCATGAGGGAAAAAAGAAATGTCTGCAAAATTTTGGTTGTAAATTTAAAAGAAGAGTCCACTTCAAAGCATGATTTCTTTTGTACATACAATTATTCTTCTTAAATACAATGTAGGTTTTGTGCCAATTGTCCACGAATATCTGTGTGTAGTTGGGATGATAATATTGAAATAGCAATTACAGAAATTGGTCTGAAGATATAGCGTTTCGATTGGCAGCGGCGGCAGTGGTGGTGGTGAATCTTTAGGTTCCATAACAACACAGAATCCCTACATCAACTGAATAACTGTCCATGGCCAAAGGAAGATTTTACACTATGAGTTATATGCATAGAAGGTATCATCCTTCTGAAGGCTTGGCATGACAATTTTGGTAGCAATATGCTTACATTACAAAACACAAAGGCCTAATGTGTTTGACAAGTTTTAGTGTATGACACTGGAGGTTTTTACACTGATCACTGTTCATTCAGTCATCACGCGGGTACAATCAAGTAAAGGAATAATAATACTACCAATATTTCAGTTCCGAAGGAAAGGGCAGCTGTAGGTAAAACTTTATTCCTTAACATGGTTCTGCACCCAGACCATGACTGAATTTTCAGTGTAGTTAATCAGACAAATATCTAGAATTTTAATCTTCACCTGTTGACAACACTGATACATCTAGCCCAAATCTCATGTACTTAACAATTTTTAGAGTAGTTTAACCATATTTAATCTATCAGTCTCAAATGGCACAGAAGTTCGAAGAGCCAAATTACCAGTTTTTCTACTGTTTATCGGACTTCCAGTAGTCAATATACAATATACTTGAACACATTTAGAATTATATACAAAATGCCGTTCAATTCTGTGTAGCAGACTCTATAAACTGTTTCCAGCAAACTGATCCAATACATCTCTAAACCTGAGGAAGCCAATGGTGCATTTACCTGTGAGAGCATCTGCACTCTTCAGGTACTGCAGAGTGAGTGGGAAGTGACTGTAGCGGCTAAATGTGGCCGTGAAGTTGAACAGCTCCAGCGCCTCTAAGTGAGACAGTGCAGGAGTGTTTTTGGGTGACTCCTCATGTAAGAGAGCCCAGTCATGGATCAGACCATTCCGAGGAAGTGGCAGGTCTATCAGGTCAATATTACTTCCATAGAACATCAAAGCCTACAAAAGAATCGTTTAATCCCTTTAAAACAAACTGGTAGGTAAGTTCTGGCAAGCTTTCATACTGTTGGACATGATAAATGGCAGATGACAACGTACCACACGTACTTGACTAAGACGTGAATGTTTCCTTAATTCATCATCTGAAAAATGTGGCACTGCTTTATAATCATGAACAAAGTTAAATATGTTCTGCATGGTACTTTCCAAAAAACTGAAGGCTGTGAAGCAGGGGTTGTCTCATATTTGGATAAATATGGTAAACACATGAGTTCCACTTCATTCTTCTAAAGATAGGCAGGGATCTGCAGTTATTAAAAAACTGTAAGTTTTAAAAACAGTGTTATTAAATTCGGAAGACTTTATAAAATCCGAAGAACCTTTAATCAAGAATTCAATACAGAATACAGTAATAAAGCCTGGACACTGAAGGGTGAATACAGATCTACAACCATTGCTACAGACATGAAACTCAAGAGGTGGACTAAGAAATACAAACTGAAAGCTTCTAAAGAAACGATGATATTTTGCAAAAAAAAAAGAATGACTCTACACTAACAAAAATTTATAATTAACACACCAACCAACAAATGCACTTAATAAAATACGACTGTATTTTATTAAGTGCATTTAAATTGTATTTTATTAAGTGCATTTGTTGGTTGATACATTAACTGTAAAGAAATGCACAGTACGAGTAACATAAAATTCAAAATTTATAACCTTACTTGTGAACATACACCTTAACCTTTTAATGGTTATAGTTTACTTTGTCTGTGTGTGTGTGTGTGTGTGTGTGAGTGAATGTATGTATGTCATTACATACATCACACTCACTCTCTGTCTCTCTCTCTCTCACACACACACACACACACACACACACACACACAACCAGGCGTAACATTAAAAATTGCACTTTGCTCACACAATGTATTCATACGTTCCATATGATTCTCACAACAAACAGCCATTATTTCCCTATACAGCATTAACTGACTGGTCTTTCTAATGGAAGCACACTGTGTTCTCTGTGAGGTATGAATTGAATCTCTATATACGAGTATTATGTACCTTAAATTTAGTCTTTAACGGGTAATGTAACCTGTCACTAACACACGGTAGCTTCAAAAAGTTCTGAGACTGAAGCAAATACAGCAACATTCTGGCAGGGAAGGTGAAGCCTATTCATGCTGTCAAGATATAAATGCTCCCTACATGCGGCAAAACTGTTCAGTTTCCTACAAATGAGGAGGCACAATAGGGGACATGTACGGAAATTTCAGCATGGGAACAGTAGGCTAACATCGAATTTTATGAGGAATTTGCAAAACCAACAACAAATGCTGCACACTATTTTGGAAGGAGCATGGCAGACGAACAATATCAGAGTCCAAGGCATTTGACTGGTATTACAGGTTCAAGGTTGGTCATGAATCACTAGAAAACAAGCAGTGCAGTGGCCAGCCTGCAAGGAACAAGGACAAGGTGCAACAGGTGCAGAAGACTGTGCACTGTTATCATCAGATGGCACTAATGACGCAAAAGAATATGGAATTTGTTTGATAGTTGCAACATAATCATCAATATGAACCTGAAGATGCAATATGCCTGACAACACATCATACCAAAAAGCAAGATTCAAAAACAATGTGACAACCACAACAGGATAAACAGTGAACTCATAAATGAAGGAGGTGAACAAACCAGACTTTCTCAAAGTAACTGCTGCAGGTAACAACATCTGGTATTTTCTGTATGCTATCTTCCAAGCCGATATTGTCACTTCCAAGAGACGAGAAGTTGTGTCTTCGTTAGGAAGGTGATATTCTTATGGCTTTTACACACAGCATGCTCTCATGCACTGTGAGTTTATTCCTGAGAGTGCTACAGTCAAAAAGAACAGGTATAAACAGGTGTCTGCCTGTTTATGGGAGGTAATTTGCCAAAAGGAACTCACAATGTAGGATGCAAAATATTGGGTGTTACTGCATGCAGATCACCCAGCACATTATTCACTGCCTGTGCAGCAGAAACTCACCAATCATAGTTTTGTATTGCTTCCAGACCCACTGTACTCTCATGATGTTGTACTATGAGATTTGCACCTCCTCCCATGGATGAAGGACTGGTTGAAGGGCTGTCACTTCAAGAATTCAGCCAAAGTTCAAATGGTTTAACAAACTGCACTGCAGGAGGTCATTTGTAGTAGCTTCCAGAAATGAGTCGTGCAACTGTATGAACATGGACAGAAGTGTGTTCCTGCTGAAGGGCAGGATATTTAAAGCAACTGCATTTACATGCTTCTTGGTATTTACATTTACATATTTACATATTTACATTTGAGACACTGTTCCTGTCTCCTAACATTTTGAAGCTATCACATGCTACAAATTCAAGTCTCTCACTTCTTTTCTGGAACAGGCAGGTAACAATAAGACTTCTGTAATTTCATTTCTTTTCTTTTCTTTTCAGCTTAAATGGTTTAGAACACAACAAATGCATGCACAATTTGAGGTTCTCACAGTGATCATGAAGAAGATTCCAGTCTTATGGTTACGGAGACAGCAAGCTCCTCCAAAACTACCTATCTAACAATCTACATGACATCATGTCCCTGAAGATTGGAATTTGTTACGAAACATACATATTCTTTGTATGACCTGGGCAAGTAAATGACAAATTTCATGAAAGTCAGAACCTAAACTTAAATTATAAGATACAATTTCCAACTCACTTTTGTCAAATTATGGTTCCTGTATCTTCGGTCTTCTGTAAAGAAACACCTTACAGTCCCACAGTGCCTCACTGATCCTTTCTGGCCTGTGAATGGTGTCCACCATAAAATCACAGGATCTTTCACATCTACAGTACAACACAATATAACATACTGTTTCAAATTACATAATAAAAGTCTTCACAAGCGACTGGTTACAGATGGTTTCACAGATATCCTTATTATTTTGATTCTACCTACCCTGAATGCTTTCATTGTCATTGGATTCAAGATGGAAGACCTCATCTGAATACAAGTCTCCACTGTAAATCTGAAACAGTTACTACACTTGAGAAAGATCCCACAGTTCAACACGTCAGCTACAAACGGGTCACATGGCCCAATTTTTATCATTTTGTTCTCTCTACTCTCTTGAAAATAACACAGATTAACTGTCATGCACATTGTTAGCTAACAGGGCACAGGCAATTTATAAGTTATGTAACAATTTCAATTGCATAGGTTCTGTAGCATTTGATGAAATGAAAAGATAATCCCGAATACAAAGTAGGTAAAAAAAATATGGTAATAGTCATGGCCTGTCTCAAACTACTGCCAACATCTAGTTGCATGAGAGATTAGAAGAGCCAGCCATTAAAAGAAATTCAAACTAGGTACCTCCAAAAATACAACACTAAAACAATACCACTACACCATCCAGCATGGTATCTGGCAAGCAAAAATCTGTCTCATGTGACAAGAATCAGCATGCAATATGTGCCAGTCACTGTACAGACATTGCTCACAAGCAGACACTAAGAACACAAGTACCAAATAATAAATTTAAAAAAAAAAAAGTTTTAGTTCCATACTGATAAGTTTGCCATTATAAAAAAAGGATAAAACTGTGTTATGTGTTACTTGTTACCGTGTCATGATTAAAAACTGACTCAAAACACAACACATAATGGCACCTGGTTAATTTGTGGTTGAATTTTTGTCATCCATACAATGGCAGATACATGTCCCCACAATCCACAAATTTTTAATAAATATGGGGAAAAAACATGTGTAGATAAGATACATTTCTGATACACATAATAAAAATTAGGAATGCAAAATATGACAGTATTATACAATTTATCAGCCTCTAAAGAACTTGTACGTCATTTGGAACCAGAAGGTGTGACTAGTTTCAGAACATTGCATTCACAATAATAAATCAACTTGTTATGTGGGCAAAAATGTCTGTTTAGTTACACTGTGTAATATTAACATTCATATTAAAGAAGTATGTTGTAAGAATGCTAACCCCACCATATTCACTTTGTTAAAACAGATTAACTTTTAACACTTTCTATACTGATTTTAATTTAGAAAACAAATGCATCCATTTGTTTCTGTTTTTCCATGGCAGTTCTATTGTTAAAAAGTAATAAACTGTTACCTCCAGTTGCACAAGAAATGGGAGAAGAATTTCTTTTTATTCATACTTATTTATCCAGTTATTATATGATGCAGTCTCAATTGTACTGTTAAATGGTGTTAGCAGGAGAAGAATGAAGTGCCTGCAGAATAGGGAACATTATAAAAAATATGACAGCCAGTCTGGGGTTTTTAAAACAAAATCCAGAACTGCCCTCAAATATGAAGTACAAGTGCTAACCACTCAATTACGATACTTGGTTTTTTACCGTATTATGACCACATTGGAGTTGTTGAGAGCAGTAGTGTATGCTGCTTTTTACACACCTTGTCAACAGTGGTGACAGGGTTATCAGAAACAAATGCAAAAAGCATATACCTGAATAAGAACCTGTATGAGAAGTAGCAATGTCATTATACTCGCAATGTACCACAGCAGTGTCTGCAGCCTCATTTGCAACAGGAACATCACAGCATAATGGTCATTTGGTTTCACACACCCTACACTCCAGACACAGCAACTCTGCCACAAGCTGATATGCTCAACAGGAAATGCATCTGCAGTCACATGATTGTAAGAACTGGTGATAATGAAGATCAAGAACCTGCAAGAAAAAGCAGCACATGCAACATTAATGTGTTTATAAAACCTGCAACCACAGTATCTTCCTTATAACACCATGCATATATTTAGTACAAGATTTCAGCATACTTTCCCTGTTCAAAGGCAGATATTTGGATCACATACACGCGCACATGTGTGTGTGTGTGTGTGTGTGTGTGTGTGTGTGTGTGTGTGTACATGCACGTGCGCGCGCTTATCCACTAATAACTCCAGAACTGACTTACTTTCCTGGAAGTCACTATAATACAATCCAATTTGTGGCACTCCACAACTTTTTACTTTTTAATTTCCTATCACTGATGATATCCACATAACAACTACACAAACCACCAAAGCAGAACTGATAAAAGTCCATTTAATGGTAAAGACTTGCACTGGTGTGTGGTAAAACAACTTAAAAAGAACACATTTTTTCAAGGTCACCTTCTGTACAGCATACAATAACATGACATCCAGGTAAATTCTATACTTACTGAACTTTCTGTTTGAAACAAAAAGCCAAAGAGACTTTTGTATCCTTGAACTTCTAAACATTACATCTGACCAATATGATTGAGAAATTTACATTATGTAAACAAACAAATCTGCAAACTGTATGATCATTAATTTTTAAGTCCTGTTAGCCCTTCAATATACTGTAGATGTAAATATGTAAAGGAAACTAGGTCTTACATATTCTTTGTGAGAATTAATGCCTTCTTGGGTGTGATGACATGCAGGCTCATAGCTATGCACATACTAACATTTCAAGGAATCCTGCTGTCTCCAGCTTCAGGATGGGAGACTGAGGCAGCAGATGCCTCCCAAATGTTGGCATACTACATAGCATCACATCCCAGAAGACACTAATCTCCATATTCATTACCATGAGAAGGTCAAAACCTATTTCTTCTTGTTCCTGTTCAAATCTGAAAATATGACTACAGATGCCTTTGACACAACTATTTTATTCAAAATAAAATTTGGTTCTATACTTAAAATTTTGCAAAACAGAATGTATGACATCAAAATGGTGAAAATAAATATATAAAGAGACAAAAGTACACCTGCACTCTGGAATTATGGCATGATGTTACACAGCAGGTATGGTGGTAAACTACATAACCTACAGGTGGCTGAAAAGTCAAGCAGGGGTATCTACCTAATCTACCACGTGGGTCTGTGCTGCAGCACACACTGCGCATATACCAGTACTGATAGTATTGCCACACACCAGAGTGTACCACAGCACACAGAGTACACATACAAATCCACATGAAAAGTAAGCACAGGTATGATGGCTTCTTGGCCATGTTGTAAACCTCAGCATAAGCTGCATCTGAGCACATCTCCTAATTTTAACTTTCGGGAAATGACCCCTACAACAAAATAAATAGGTGGTTAGGTGGACCCTAAGGGCCACTCAGAAAATGGTGCCAAGGAAAAATACCTGTAGCTCTCCTACATTGAATCCCAGTCATCCAGGCCACAGCCAGTCACAGCTCTAACACTGACTGAAGTACAAATGATACAGCTAAAGCTGTCCATATGCTTAATTAAGCACCACACCAGCAAGGTAAATGGGCGAACAGCAATGCATCTCCATGCGTTCCTCGCCTCATCACTAGATAAATGTAAGTAGTCGGCATCATGGCCCAGCTATTTTACCCCCAGCTCCCCCTCAACAGGAGGCTGTACAGGTCCTAAAACTGGTTTGGATACTTTGAAAAACAGAAAATTGTTTGTCCCTGGTGTGACTCAAACCACAATTACATAGTCCTCCAGCCCATGGCCTAGTCACTAGAGTGGTTATGGTCAAAATGTGTAGGGGGCATGAGATAGCATTCTTAACCTCAGCTGTTAGACAGATTCTATACTTCTCATAGTTATCACACCTTAGATTCTCATGAAGCAGTCCTTCAGTTTCCCAGTACGTTCACATTCCTGTAATCTAAGACAATCAGTTTCCCTTATTTAACAACTCACGTGACATGTGTAATGCCAAGTATTACTCTGTGTGCCACGAAGGCATATGAAGGAGTGGAAATATAGCTCCATTCATTCTTAACCTTGATGACAGATAGGGGTAAGTGGTCTCATTCATGTCCTTGTCGCTTTACCCTTGGGGAAAGAAAACCTGGTACGGCAGAAATCCTGATACTTCCACACTTGGACGAGATGTTGTATAAGTGGTTTACAGCAATGCGTTCCAAAGGAAAACCCTCAACTGCATTTATCATACTGAGAAATGCTGTTTTTTCATGATGAAATGAAAATAACTGGCAATTGCACATTCTCTGATGCATGGCTGCAAAGTGAAATGTAACCTGTCAGAAATCTACACAGTATAAGTGCTCTTTTACAATCACACACCTGTCTGGTCCTGTCACTGCTGGATTAGACAAATTCTACTGTACCTACTAAACAGGAGGTTGCAAGAGCTCCACACCTGGTCTGTACACTTTGGAACAATAGAATAATCTCTTCCTCTGGCTGTGGTTTGTCCAACCTGCAGCATCATTCTACTGACTGCAACACCTTGGGTCCTGCTTTAATACATGCATTAAAGAACTGAAACAGTATTATCATCACTATGCACAACTGTCTGTTCTGAACCCTTATAAATGTTAGACCTAATGTAAATGAATCAATCCTCCCAGCCACATACAGCCCTGGAGTCAACTCAGCCTCTAACAGAAATGAGTACCACGGACATCCCCTGGGGAGTAAATGCGGCCGGTGCGAAGGGCTGACAACCTTACCACTTTCATGTTCCGACTATCTACAAATTCTGGGAGCCCTTAAGGCCTGCAGTGGGATAGCTTTTTGATGTAACCCCATCTGTCACCGAATTATTGTTGCATTTGCACTCACAAAACCTGCGCCAAAGGATCCCAATTTTAGAAAAACAACGCGCACCACATTACAGAATATAACAAAAAATGCAACGTTAGGAAGAAGTTTTCAAGAAACAGCGCTCCCGCTTACATAGGCCTACACATACTGAGGGCGGGGAAGAAAGTCTGCCACTTGGTGATATAAATTAATATACTAAGCACTCTAGTTACATACCTAAGACAAACTTCATGCCTGTGAGGAGTTCCCACTCAACTTTGTGCTCAGGACCAATTTCAGTTCTTTTGCGATTATTGAACGTGGTCTAACCTACGACCACTCATAGCAAATGACTTTAGACTACTTCGCTATATCCACGACGCCACTTCGTATACACAAATAATGGAAACTGGGCTCCCGCCCGCTGATCCACGCTTCCAATCACATCACATACATCCTCGTAGCCGCGAGAAAATGTGACCTGTGGCTCGGAGAGGCCGGAGCAAAAATGTCTGTTGTTACCGACATGCACAGATTATCTGGTATACCCCAAGATTCACGGATAACATAAGATATTGTTTTGAAAATGTTTATTTAAGACACGACAGAGTACACGTTTAGTTGTAGATACGTAAAGTAAGGGGGGAAACAAATTTGGGTGGGATAATTAAGGTAAGTATAAACTGATAGTTTATTGGTCATCAATATGTGGTACACACGTGAATTCCATATACCTGTTTGTGGAGTTCGATACAATACGGCAAAGCGCAACCCGTTATTTTTTTGGTCTAATTGACTGAAAGTAATGAATAAACCATCAAGCACATTGAACGCATAGATAAACTGTAAGAAAATTTTAGCCCTTTTGGCGATGTGGGGATGCTATGATATTTAATTGTAATTAGAGCCAGTTACGCGTTGTTATTTCAATGTGTCAGTGTACAGCAGAGAGACTACAAAAGTGTGCGCCCAATAGGTGAAGTCCTTGTACAGACCATGAAGGCCAACAGGGGTCGTGGACGTGTAGTAGCACTTACTCTTAACGTGTGTATTAGGTGGAGGTGAATGGGTACCCTGCCGTCCCAGCCCCTTTAACCCAGGGGGAAGAGCCCGCAATACCCATTGAATAGGAGGGTGGATGAGCCACAGGGCCGGTCTGGATGTTTTTGGAGAAGGGGGGGAAAAATCTCCTGCCGGGATTCGAACCCCGGATCGTCCGTCCATATCGTGGTCACTATGCCGACTGTGCTCCCGAACTGTGTGCTCATACATACGTACATGCATACATACATACATACATACATACATACATACATACACACACACACACACACATTCATTTCACAGATCCAATTTCTGTCATAACAACAGTTGAATATGAGACAAGTCAATCAACACAAGTCAGACAACACATAGATGCACACAACAGGCAAGAAACAAATAATTAAACACATTCAAGAGCCAAACAATCCATAACTCCAAGTCAAACATAAAAAATCATGTTACCTGGCATTCAGGACTTTAACAAGTGGTAGGTGAAATCAAAATTACTTCCATGGATTTCTGATGCCAGTTTGCTTATTGTACATTCTACATGATTTGGATTTTATGATTATTATCAACAGATACGCATTAAAGTATAGTGATATATGATGCTGTGTCAGTAATTAGTTATCTCAAAAGGTATTAACTTTCATCACAGCATTCTGAAAACCTGAAATCATGCATGAAGAGGTTTGTTATTAGGTTCTGTATGCATGTCCGCCTAATTCTTCTTTGCATGATGCAAATACACAGAGATGACTAATATATCAAGCATTTAACTGGGATATTCCAATATAACAAACCCATCTTTCTGGCTTGGATTACCACTTATAAGGACCCTTTTGTAGTTCCCTAGCCATCCAACCAAAGACCATTTAGCCATTCCTGCCTGTTCTTTTATGCTTACATATACAAGGTCTGCTGTACATGGGTTGTTGCGCCCTTCAGAGCTTAAGTTTCTAACTGACCTTCCTGGGGCCTAGTTTCCTCTTCCCTATCCCTGGTTCTGATTGGCCAATCCTGTCTTTGTTTTAATGTGACTTAACACTACCCTGAAGAAGGAAGTGGTGTGTTCCTTCAAAATGTTGGTAACAGCCTATTAGACTACATGATGTCATAACCCAGAAGACTACAATGCATATTAATCGTTTCTTTGGCTTTCATTTTGTCGTAATAAATCTACTTACATTTATATTAATTGTAATTATACTTACTACCCTACAAGCTGGAAGGTTGCGGGTTCGATTGCTGATGGTGTAATTGGAATTTTCAATTGACATCCTTCCTGCCACACTATTAGCCCTGGGGTTGACTCAGCCTGTAACAGAAATGAGTACCAGCAATATTTCCTGGGGCATAAAGGCAGCCACTGCGTAGGGCTGACAACCTTCTTGTGCCAATTGTCTAGAAATTCTGGGAGCCTCAACCTCCTGGAACTATGAGGGCTTGTATGGGGATTGCTGTATCTTTTACCTAATTATACTTACATTTATTGCTGAGTGCATGTTCTGAATACCAGTGTACTTACGGAAACTGTGTAATTTTTGTGTGCTGACCTTAAAAATAGTAATATTATTACAGAGAATATTGAATTATCATATTATTCTGACTGTATTTTTCACTTTAGGAGCTGTCATAATGGCTTCGCTTGACTTGGATCCGACATTCACTCGTGCTCTGAGGCTGATGCATTCTAAATCAAAGGACTCTGAAGATCAGTTACGAGCCATGCTTGATGAAGCAATCAAGCAGCGTCATGGCGGTAATAAGACATTGGCTAATATTTTCATTAAAAAGGTGAATCCATGTAAGAAAGTGAAATCTGTATGTGCAGTGTTACAGATTAGGTTTAATTCCATAATTACACTGTGTGTGTGTGTGTGTGTGTAATGTCCCTGATGATTGTCGCATATTTGTTTTGATTTATGTGATTTCAACATATGCAACTTGTTCTTGGAATGCAAGTATTGCATAAATTGGGGAGTACCTGTACCATTGTCACATCATGCAGAATTGTGTTACTTACATCTTAATTATAATAATGAAGTTGTATTTCATTACAGGAGATATTAAGCAAGAGAGAAAGCTCAAAGCCATCAAGTTTAACTGTAAGAAAAGATGAGTTCTTTAAAGAAATAGAAAAGATGAACTTTGACAAGGTAAAAAATCAAACTTACATACAAGTATTTTAGAATTACAATTCAGAGTAATATTCTTATGTCCAAGTGTGCTAACCAGAGTTGCAGTTTTGCTATACAGTAGGGTAACTCGAAGTCTTGATGTGTTTTGTACTATATTTTGGACAAAAGTCTGGTCTTGTATCGCTACCCATTCTAGTTGAGCGTTGAAGAAGGTGCAGAGCCAAACCGTGAAGCAAGTAGTAGCAAACGGTCCAAAAACAATAATATTCCTAAACCTGGACATTCCAAACCTCTGTTGAGTGGCAGTTCATCTCCGTCACCTCACACCATTACATTGGGGAGTATTCATGATGCGGAGCCACTTAAAGATGACAACCAGCAGCAGGATGATGATGATGATGATGGTGATGATGATGATGATGATGATGGTATACCTCTTGAAATTCTGGAAGAGGACTTGACTTGCGTTGTTTGCAGGTGAGACAAAATTTTAATATCATATATTGGTGTTACAGAAAAAATATTCTGTTGTAAGTTCTTATGAAGTTGCCTGTATTTTGAACACATAAAGGTAAAGGTCAAGCAATCCCTGTAGAGGCCTCGACAGACCCTGAGGGTTCTAGGAGGTTGAGGCTCCCAGATTTCAAGACACTTGGCACATGGAGCTGGTAAGGTTGTCAGCCCTACTCATCATTTGGAACATATATCCAGCCTTAAATCTAAAGCATTGCAAGTATTTCCCATAAATAGTATGGAATTTCTTCTACTATGAGATGAGATGCATCCCACAAACAAGTATCGTATTGACCCATGGCAGTTTTTGGCTGATGATAGAAATGAAATTCGCAAGAAACTGACTTTTGCTCTGTGCCTGTACCTCCAAAGTCTATCATACAGATTGGTTCATTCGTCGATTTCTGGCTTCATTATACCCCACTGCCAGCACAGACAGTGGCGTGTCATCCCACAGTTAGGTATTAACACCATGATAGTGGGTCTGAGGGATGTGCATACTTGTTTTAAAAATGTTAAAAGTAAAACCACATTGAAGTTTCTGTCCTCTGGAATATGATGCCATGTATTCTGGTAGAAATATCCCAAAGTTTCAGAGGAATGTACTGCTTGCATGTTCAGGGTAGAAGATGGAGGTAGGATAGTCCTGTGTAATGTTCGTAAATTTCTACCATGCTACACTGCATCACATTCCAGTAGACAGTAATTCATATTCTCCCTGTGAAAATTTCTGGTCTCACATAAAGCCACTTTACTGGCCACATTGTTACAATGGCTGCTGAAAGAGGTGTCCTTTAACATCTGATATGTTTAACAGCAGTGTAACAAAGTGTGCCAAACACTTCATTGCTCCTTCTGTGATTTATAGAATCACATTCCAGATGTCACCCTGTCTTCACAATATGTGGTATTCATACCTGGGGGGAACATGATGGCTACATGACATTTTACGTTTTCAGTGCAGTGTGTTTTAATGTAGTTTTCAGGGTTATGACATAATACTCATTGATGGGTATCAGCTTTTTCGAGAAACACGGACCTTGAAGATGGATGCTGCAGCTTTCTCTGAAACCTTGGCATTCACATACAGAGCATGGTAACTCAACATATAAGGCCACATTCTGAATAACAGCTGATAGTTTGACGATTCCAGTGTTGTGGGATGTGACACAGTGTTGCTTGCCACTTACCAAGCAAGCAGCATCACACCCCAGCAGACTGGAATCCTTGATTATGCTGCTGCAAAAATGCCAAAACTCACAACTGAATGTTCAACACCAGTAGTCAGGCACACAGTGAGTTCTCATGTGTGCCACTGCACGGGCCTCCTGGAAATGCATTATTGTTGCCTTGTTTAGTTAATTCTTCAAAATATTTTGAGGTGAGATTCTCACAGCAGTGTTGCTCAACATTCAGTTCTTCTGGGATGTGACACTATGTCATTGTGTGTATGGTTCCAGAGATTTTGAAGGCATTACAGTGCTCTGAAACATCAAGAATTATACACCCAAGAACACAGCATCACATCAGAGAAGAACTGAATCTTCTTCAAAATATTGTTCTCATACCATTCTGAATTAATAGTGTCACAAAGGAATTTTGGACCTTTGGTGGTACTATTGGCATTTACCACGCACACCTGCATCAACTTTGTGGTCATATAATTCAGTGGGATGAATAACTTAGTATGAGGATTTAAAGCATTCTAACAACGTGTGTGCTGTGAATTCATATTAACTACTTGGGTCAAACCAGACGCAGTTTTTATATAATGAAGCTAAAGATTGTGTATACAGTCTTTAATAATTCGTGCCTTATGAGTGAAACTTGTTGACTGGGATAGTGTAGTTCATATAGTGACTCACTATGGGCTTGGACGGTCTAGGGATCAAATTCCATTCCATACCCATCCTGACTGGCCCTGGGGCCCACCTAGCCTTCTATGCAATGCGTACCAGGTCACGTCTGGGGTAAAGGGACCAGGGCATGGCATTAACCACCCACTCCCATCTAGCGCCAAGGTCAAAGAAAGAGTTGGATATACCTCTACTCCCCGTCTGTACCTTCATGGCAGGTTATAAGGTGAACTTTACCTTTTATGAGTGAAACTTGATATTTCACTGTTTTCTGTCTCCCAGATGAATGTTTTACATGAAATTTCATTGACTTTTCATTACAAGTGGTGTCCCTATTTGTTTGTACAGGGGTATGGACGTTGTTGCGCGCAATCAGTTAGTGGAATGTATTGAATGCCACTCCTTATATCATCAAGAATGCCATGAACCACCTGTGGCTGAGGCAGATATGAATGATCCACGTTCTGCCTGGTACTGTTCAAACTGCACTAAAGCTATGAGTAAAATTGTAAGTTGCATCTATACAATTATATTTTTGATTGGTGTCTTGTTGACATAGTTTTAGAGACAGATTTAATGCCGGTACTATACTGAAAATACTTAATCACAGTGATCCTAGTTGTTATGCCTATGCATACTGTGTCTCCCAAACTTTTTCAGGTATACAGTATTGTTTTTGTAAGCTGTCATGATGAAGTGGTCTTGCTGATTAGCTTCAGCCCATATTTTCTCTCCATATATGCACCCTACATAACATTTTAGTGGGACAAAGTACAAAGAAAAGCATGCTAAAGTTCTACCCAAAATAAAAATGTGTACTATCTCAATCAGTCTTGGCAATTACTTATCTCATTAAATGTTCATTCTGTATACTTGTTGCAGACAGTTTTGTAGATCATTAAGAAAATACAGTGAAACCTATCCTGGAGCCTGCACAGAATGGAATTCTCTCTGTGGTGGAAAACTTTTACAGTCCTGAGCATCTTGTGTAAGAAATGTTATATAACCACCTTTGATCAAAGGAAACTAATGTGGGAATGGAAAGCAAGGGCAAGGATTTTATGGAAAATATTGTTCATGTCTTTACTTAATTTTGTTCCATCCTAGACTTTCAGCATGACAGTATCTTTCCATTTTCAGTTTTTTATCAGCAGTAAGAGATACTGTTTGGAAGTGTAGTAGGCCAGAAGAAGACTGGGGGGAGGGTTTGGACTGAAGGCCATCAAAGTTTGGGGTTGAACAATTCAGTAAATGAAACTGTGTATAGCATCACTCCAGAATACATTGGTTTACTGACGAACTGAATACCAATCTTTTATTTGTACTAGTCACAGGCACAAATACAGGAGGAATACAGACCCCACTCCTTTGCACCACAATCTGCCGCATTCCTTAAATGTTTCCAAGTTCCAACCCAAACAGCACAATTAGATTTGCTGGCAGAAGTTTGTCCCCAGTAGAAAAGGACAACCGTGCCATTGATGGTAAACTACCCAAAGGCTTCTACTTTTACATTTAGTTGTAGCCATGGCTTCCAAGGAAAACGATAGTGCTTTATCTCGACACAGAAGTAAAAGTGGCTGAAGAAAGTGAAAAAGACAAGTTTACAGTAAAAGAAATCTGTAAAATAAATCATGGCAAAGTTCAATTTTGGGAAAACTTCATCTGTATTGCATATTAATAGCCTAATCAGAAATAAGAAACCAGTGGCTAAATTGTAGTAGTGGTTCAGTGAAATGGAAACCAAGGAAAACTGGAAATGAGTACAGCAATAAGATCATGAAGGAGAGGCTTGTAAGTGTGAGAGCCAGAAACCTTCCAATACCTGGAACACTGGGACAGGAACATTCATAAGAAGTGGCTAAAGAGCTGGGGAAGAGTGAATTTAGGGCATCTAACGGATGACTAGAAAGTTTCAGAAAGAGACATAAAGTTGTATTTAATGAAGTCTGTGGTGAAGCTGGTGATGTTTGTTAAGAAACTGTATCAGATTGGATTGCCAAACATCAGGTACCGGTACAAAATGGAACCTGCCTGCAACGGAAAAAAGTTCCGCTCCCGTGCGGTATCGTTTCACACAGGTTTCACTGTATTTCAAATATTCTGTAATACAATAAACCAGTAGCAGGGTACTGACTGTCTGCAACTAAACTATTTACAGTTGTTTAGTTCTATACAGAAAGCTATAATTGTCAAAATTTTGAATATGCAGTTAGACATAAACATTGACATAAGTGAAGAGAAGAAACCAAACTGAGAGACATCTATAGATAGGAGGATAATATTAATTGTGAATCTGAAATAAGTAGGATGTAAGGATGTAGCTGGATTTACCTGGGCCAGAATAGGGTCTAGTGCTCAGCTCATATGAACGCAATGATTATATATGGGTTCCATAAACTACAGCAAATCATGGAATTCTAGTTCCTTCTTATCTACAATCAAACTTGGTTATAATGTTATGAAAGGGACCAGATATTTTGTGTCATTATAAATGAGTGTTGTTCTAACTGAGGAGTATAATGTCATGGTTAACAGTGAGGAATTAATTGGTACCACAGAATGTCTGACATTATAGGTGAGGTGTTGTATAAACCAATGTCGTTATAACTGAGTTCAACTTTACTTCAAAACTAAAAATTATTGGAGATTATATGTTGTACAGAACTCTGGTGAATGTATTTATAAGCCATATGTTATGGTTTCCTCAGAATGTATGGGAAACATTACTGAAACATGGCTAGTATTTTAGCAGAATGCTGGGAACAACACTTCTGGAAAGCAAGCAACTACATCCACAGGTGTGCTTAATGCTACACAGTCCACCTACAGCGCTTCTAACAGCGGTTCTAGTGGAAAACCTGCCTTCACTGCAGTTACAGCAAAATCAAGCTCATCTCCTAACTTCAGTACTGCAACAAAGACATTTGGAGGTAGGGAGTTCACTTAAGTATATTGTGACCTCATGGCAGAAATTATGTTGAACATATGGAGTTATATGTCAGAAGGATGAGTAAACATACATGAAAATAGCCTTTTCAAGTAGAATGGACTAGCCTGATAATTAATAGTGCATTCGTAGAATATAACATGAGATTTCACACACAATGATATAAATTGTACAACATGTTAAGGACAAATGACTAGAAAGTTACTGCTGTAGGTCCACAATGAGTTATGTGCAGATGTGTGTATGGGTTACTGAAAGTACAAAATGATGATGCTGGGCTGCAGCACCCACCAAATCGAAATTTAAGAAACACAGAGTTTGTACACATGATGATATTAAATGTTTTAAGTGATTTACCCTTCAGCCAAACTCAGCCATTGAAATTGGCAGGTGACAATTACATTAGAATTTTGAAAACTAAAATAAAAAGCTTAGGACAACGTAGATGAAATTGGAAGAAAACCAACAATATTAGACATTGTGATTTAAATTAGGTGAGTGAGTCATGTAGCATGTAGTTATATTTGTATGTATATAAATGCAGTTGCAGTGTCATGTTACAATTATATTTACAGCATTATTTTTATAACATAATTTTTAAAAGCAAATGCATATTATATATAGCCTCAGGGTCAGCCTTCCCTCACCCCCCCCCTCCCCCAGCACCAATGAAAAATTCTGGTTGTGCACCTGTTCTCATATCATTAATGTTAACCCTCTGCCACCAGAATTCAAAGATAAATCGATGGATATTGTGATGGTGAGAAACATCAATGTTGACTGAAGTCATCACTAAGAATATGCAAAGTAATGGTGGCGACTTGAATTTCAGGTCTTTTGCAGAGTACACCAGGCAGTTAATTTAGATGCCAAAGGGTTGAGTGACCAATTCATTAGGTTAAAGTCAGTAAATAACCTACAAATCAAACATTTACCAAAATTTTTGAGTTCAGAGGGAGGTGGCGATTTTGGATGTGAATTTAATAGCCTGTTCTATTATAGGTCTGCCTTTGCCTGCTTCAAAAACTGCAAGCGCCAGTTCAAAACTTACTGCTGTTCCTACTACGTCTCAGAAGTGCATAATGCCTAATATTAATATTATAAGTGCAGATAAACGGCTGCAGATCATGAAGAAAAAGGCAGCCAAAATGCAAGAGAAGAGGAAACATTCCAAATAAGAACATCAGTGCAAAAGATAGATTTTTCTGTGTAACATTTGTGTTAATGTTTAAATTTGAATTCAGACCTCAGACTTCTGACTAGGATACTTAATTCCTGTGCATAAAAGCGTACAATGAAATGCTAAATACATGGTGAGAAACACACAACTAAGGCATTAAAATGCTGGCTTTACCACATCAAGAACACATTTTAACACATTCACTTTTGTACTTCTGCCTGGAAATTTGTGTTTATAATCTGATAACCTTTAGCAGGTAGCAGATGTAGGATTAATTTGAAATAATACCCCAAAACAACACCGCTTACACTTTTTGCTTCCATTTCAAGCACCAGCTTAACCCTCTAAAGCCTGGTGGTTACCATACATCCTGTTGGGTTAGCACTGAAAATTCTGCATTTTGCTTGTAAATTATTTATCTGTTTCACGTGAATCTAACAACAAACAGTAGTCACCAGCTGGTTTTCCTAATCAAAGCACTGTGGTCTCTGTGAGGTATGAAGTGAATATAGTGTAGGCATGTTTTAGTCTTCAGAGGGTTAATACATGTATTATTACATTTGTCATCACCAATTCCATTTAAATTTGTAGGAAACTTATTACATTTCAGTATGTTACTTCAATGCCAAGAACCAAAACAGAATGTGAAACTGTATCCAGCATGTAATAGCTTTAATCTCTGCCATGATACAAATCACTGAACCTAGTAAACTTGTATTAATCCTTTCCTTGCTGGAATATTTTCTGTTGGACCAGTGACAGTCTGATGGTGGCACACATATCACATTTGACTTTTGTTTTCAGCCTGTTATTTTACATACAGAGGGTTTTGGTCTTAGTGTACTATCTGTGAAATGTTCAGACAACCTCCAGACCACAGCAGGAACATGATTAACTTGAAATATGTAATAGGAAGCAATGATGATTGAATGGTACCAATTTATGAACATGTAAGAGCCCAGCACTGTTTTCATAATTTCATCCCATAATATCTTCAAGGATAAATTAAGATAATATTTAAAACAATACCCCATCTATTTATCATTTCTGAACTGGGTACACACATTGTGGTCCAAGAATAATTCCTGATACTAATAAAGAAAATGTGATTTCATAAATTAATTTTTGTCTGCATCTTATCGCTTCAACAGCATATTTACCACATCCATTTCCATATTTATATAAATGCGTCCAATCCAGTTAAATAAAGATAATATTACATGATTTCAGGCTTCCACCGCGATGCTGATGAGATCTGTGATCTGGGGTATAACGCAGCGTCGAGTGGTAATCCTTTACCGATGTTTCAGGACAACGTATCGGTCTCATTTTCAACGGTCAAGAAGTTCAAGAAGAGTAGAAAGCTTGCAAGAGAAACATGCGGTTTATGTAGGGAGAGACATGGGCGGGCACAGCTGGGTGGGTGGGGAACAGCCAATGATGATGCACCCAAGTGGGAGAGGGAAGGAGTCTCAATCTGAAGTTCAGGTGTGAGAGGTAAAACGGCGTGGTTTATGTAGGGAGAGGCATGGGGTGTACTTTACTCCCGAGGGCCGTTCTTGACCCTTGAAAATGGGACCGATACGTTGTCCCGAAACGTCAGTAAAGAATTACCACTCGACACTGTGTTATACTCCAGAGGAGCGCAGATCTCAAAGGTAATATCACAAGTTGTATGAATGTCACTGATATCCACTTCCATGGATGCATGGGCTACAATTATAAGAAACAACATCAACGTTAAAATTCTATAAACATTTCTTTTAAATGAAGTGAACAACAAGCATTTGTGTCTACCCTGCCTGAGCTGGAAGTTCATGCAGTTTATCACATGATGGCAGAGGAATATTGTGAGCTTTCTGAAATAAGTCCCGGTCCCCAAAGATGCGTGCCTTCCATATCCTTGTTTCACCTGAAAACAGACACAACAGGATTATGAGACATTAAATAATTAACAGATAGAAATGTCAAGTGGTGAAAATGGCAATGTGACCAAAGGGAACCTAAGATTGAGAAAAAAAAAACCAATAGGGCTAATTTATGAGCCTCTACACTTACAGTGTTGTCACCACGTACTAAGACTGCTCCTTCTACCAACATACTCCTATGGGTAGAGGCAGCACGGACCAGACCACTTTGCGTGCTCAGGATATTGCAGTCTGATAACTAATTTTAGTTTTTTAGCCTACTTTCTCTACATTACGAGAACAGATAAACTCATGGCTAATGTCTTGGGGTCTACTCCCACTTTCAAATAGCTTCTGAATGACAGACTTTCATGACATATGGTCAGAACATTACACAATATCAGACCATTGCATCTTTGTACCTTGATTTTATACCATCAGTAATGCCAAAATTTCAGCCATACAGACACCTGAGGTGTGACTAATATACTTACCACTTAGTGTGAGATCCTGAAAGTTTGCATCATAATCAATGTTAAAAATATGAAACCTCTGTTACAGTCATTTGCCTGTCCAATTAATAGAAGAGGTCTGCACTAAATTTTCCAAAATCTTCTTGGTGCTGTATAAGAAACTACATACTACCAGAATATTTATATATTCAACATACATAATTATTTTTCACCATACTTTACAGACTTTCTGGAACTGTTGCTCCAGTTATTTAGTGGTGTTGACATCTAAATCTCTCAATTCCTTATACTGAAACATGACTGTCTCACAAGTGTTTTATTCTTTATGAGCACAGTCCGTCCACCTTAACCTATTTTCTGGGTATTAAAACATACAATGACATCAGTGCTGAAACTCATGCCTAAAATCTATTAATGTTTTGTGACTGTTCAGTCCAAACCTATGAACAAGACAAGAAGTCTGTATTAATCCATTCTAAAAGTAGCCTTTACTTGTTCCTGGAAGACCAGGCACTACACTTCTCTGCAGGTGCAGACATGTACCCACATCATACAGCACAGGCCTGTGGGTGCTTGAAGAACTTGCTGCCTCCATCTTCAGGGTTCAAGTGAGTATGGCGAGCTATAGTCAGTTTAGGTGGGACAGATGTCCTGGGTTAACAAAGGACATCATGGAAGTGAGAGCCCATCTGAACCTTGAAAGCAGGAAGGGAGGTAAGTTTTGTCTGAGCCAACAGGAATAACAGGAGAAAGGACATTACATGGGTAAATACAGTATAAAAAAGCAACATACAGGTAGCTCTCATTTTACGCCAGGGTTACATTAGTGAAAAACTTCACGCACATCAGATACAAAATTCCCATTTAAAACAATGTATTTCCAGGGGGACAGGGGACTGACAACCTCATCCTGTAAGTGTATGACTATTCCACTATTGGACATACAAACCTGTAGAGTATGTATGTACAGTACATACACATTTCTATACAGTGTACATATATGCAATATATTTATTTATTTCTAATGCAATAAAAAGGTAAGAGACTCACATCTGTAGTTTGTGGTAGGGTTCTTTCAGATAGGCCTGCTTTAGTCTTGCTACACAACAAATACTTTCTTTAATTTTATCAGCATTATCACGAAATATATGTATGCTACTATGAGCGAGTCTAATAGTGCAGCAAATAGTAACAATTCATTCATATTTTTCACATCTGCTTATTAAGTGTAATTTCTCTTCAGTACTGACTGTCTTTCGCTGACTTTTCAATTGGATTGCACTAGGTGATACAGATTTACGTTTCTCACTCATATTGGTAAGAAAAGCCAATGCTTTTGAAGAGCAAACTAAATGAAACACTGCATATATCACCAATATAATCACTCCATAGATATGACTGATGGCGTGACAGTGATGTCACTTCCTGATAGCCTACAGAAGACATGCGCCATCACGGATCATCTACACCAAATCGTTTTAAATGGAAAATTATAGCGTAAATTCGAAAAGTGGTGGACATTTTCAAGTCATGTTAAAGTGAAATCATGCAAAACGAGCTTTAGCTGTGTTTTACATGTCTTTCTATTTGTTAACTAAGTTTTGGGACTGCCTGTATGTTCTAATGGATATCAGTGAAGTACAGAGTATTTGATAGTGAAAGCACGCATCTCACTGTTGACATCCATCAACATCATGGCAGCAAAATGCCATTCTCAAGTCACATGTTAAAGTAGCTTCACAAGACACTCAGCACATACACCTTCATACTGCAACTACAGCAACTGTGGTCAGTTGTACGGCAACTGCATTGCTGGTTGTAACGACCGTGGAGGTTCCTGGAGATAATTGCCAGTGATGTTAAGTGAGACAACTCCTGCAATCAAGTCTACTTAGCATAAAATGAGTCTACAGTCATTGACTGGCGTCAGTATACCTCATGTAAGATGTGATTAAAGTAGCACATTTTGTAATGGTAACTAATAAATTTGCCACTACCCTTCTTTTTCATACAATATGTAAAATAAGTATCATGGAACTCCCTTATAACTGAAAAATTAGGATTCAGCTTCATGTGAAGACACTGCACCCTACCTACAATCACTATTTGATATACTGATAACTAAGCGTCTTTAAAAACACGGGTTAATTTAGTGGAATTAAACACTCAAAATGTGGAGAGGAAATGTGGTGGTTATTGATGATGCTGCCTCCCCAGTGCCTTACATCAACAATTACAGTGAGTAAAAAGTGCAAAAAGCCTCTTGATAGCTACATTTGATTACTTTCATAGTTTCGTGGATTCTGTCATGACATGGTGAGGAACCAACAGTACTTGTTCAGCATCACATCATGACATCACCAACACCCAATCAAAGTTAACATAAAAAATGTGTCTACTTATGCAAAGTGCAAGGTTAGTGGCTAGAACCAAGGGTTAGTGACTGTCAGATTGAAACAGCTGCAGAATTTAATAAAGAATGTGTGTAATAAGAAAGCAGTGGGTGTGAATGACTTTTCACAATAAAGGTGAATGCTATCTTAGTCACTATAGAATGCTTTCTAAACATATGACATGAATTTTTGTGGTTACACTTGATGTTTCTAAAAGGAATAAACATAGGACTGAACATGATAACAAACATACTCATTTAGTATAAAGGTAAGAGCGCCCAGAATAAAACACCTCTTGTTTCTAAGATTGGTTTCCATTGGTCTACACATGCTTAAATATACATCAATCACAATGTAAGACTTCTTCACAGGCCCAGTGTTCAGTACCACAAATGTAACTAGGCTGGATGTTAACCACTTTGCCCCCTTGAAGGATGCTGCCAGTGTCCCTTAAATATTGGCAAATGAGCCAGCTAGAATTCAATGTCCCCACAAACACACAGCTTGTACTTATTTCCTTTAGCATTCTATTATTGAATACTACCTTCACCTGGAATGAAGTACATTCAGGCATACTTACGATAATTCTTCTCGCTCAAGCAAGAGTGTTCCATGTCTCTAACATATTCCTCCTCTACAGTTTTCTCAAATTTCTGCAAAGTTCTTTTAAGTTCTTTACGGAAGCTCTCTTTGATAAAATATGGTACTTTCAGGTTTCGTGTCTTGCGCTGAACTGGATACTCCCTGCATTTGATAAAAGTAGTAAAAATTAGAACAACAACACTCCAATGATGTGGGAATATTTATGACAGACAATGACTCTCACACCTTCAGAAACATGACTCCTACACACGTGTTCCTAAATAAAAGGAAATTTATAATATTATCAAACCTACGTAGAAATTATCATAATGTAACAATGAGAACACTTACTTACCCACATACGGAATTTCACATATTTCTGCAGGTTCTTTCCAACTTCCTTAATAAGCTTGTGCTGAAGAAAATATTTAAAGAGAAATAGTTAACAAGGGAAGGAAAATACATAATGATGGCATTTATAATTTATAATCTTTACCCAGTACTGTTAAAAGTCATTAAAATGGGATAATTAAGAGAGCATGAATACTGTGTTTGCCTGAATATAAGACAAGAATTTCTAATTTATCTCCTTAAAAATGCGGGGTCACCATTTGATTGCGCACAAAGTTAAACATGTTCCAGATAGGTATTTTCATGAAAACTGAAGATTCTGAATTGGGGGTCAGCTTATATTTGTGTCAAAACAGTATTTACATGCACCAGAGTGTATACTTGCATGAAATGTGCACAAAATTTTGGGCAGAAAACCTAACCACTTGGGAGACAGCCACAGATGGGAGGATAGTAAGGTGACGGGTATAAAGAAATAAATTCAAAAGATGTAAACAGAATTTAATGGGTCATGATAGGATCCAGCACCAGGTCTGGGTGCTCCTTTACACTGTAACCCAAGAGTTAGAGCATCGTTACAAATTTCAACTAGGTTTTGATGCATGATTATTATGCCCCACCCAGGTCCAGTGGTTGTCTAGTCTGTGACACTGCTGCAGTCTATGTCTAATAAAAAAAAATTATGAAGCCACATATGCGGCGTTCTGTTCAAAGTCCACTAGTTTTTCACCACACAACCACCTCCAATTTGGGTGTGATGTAACTGCAGTCATACAATGGTGTGTCAGGCTACCAAAACAAAAGTATTGCAAAACAGCTGTCTGGAGCATAAACTCTACTCTCTTCCTGCACACAAGAAGTTGGCCCCCATTTTTCCACTTTATCCTTTGTGTACTGTGTAACTGTATTACAGAAAATTAATTAAATAGCCCAACCGACTTTACAAAGTTTATGTCGTTTATTTATAAAACTCATACACATGTTTTGTTGTCTATGTATGTGTCATCTTCAATGTCCGGACAATATTACCTTATTTCACATGTGTTTGGCTTAGTTATGATTACTGACTTACACCTTATAATATGTCAGCATTTCCAGGCCATTTTGCAAGTGTTAAAGGTAAAAAGCAAAGTTCTCCCTACAACAGGCCATGAAGGCCTAGAGTGGGAGCAGAGGCATAGCTCTAGTTTTTCTTTAACCTTGGCACTAGATGGAGATGGGTGGTCAATGCCACACCCCAGCTGCTTTACCCCCAGGAAGGAGCCTCTGTACCCACTGTACAGGAGGCTGGGTTGGAACCAGGGCCACTCTTGATGAGTGCAGAAAATCTCACCAACACCATGATTTGATCGCCAGACTATCCAGCCCATGGCGAGTCACTATACCAGCTACAATATCCCAGCATCAAAGGCAAAATTTTAACTATTTCATACAGTCTTGAAACTATTAGAACACATTTACAGTATATACAAATTCAATTAAAAGTGGCATCATACAACATCTACGTACACAGCCTGTACATTTGCTTAGTAGTTATGTACATATCTCTCTACTTTCATATATTCTTTTTTTATGATACATTTTAGGAACATTTAACTATTTCATGTGCACTGTACTTTGTTGCACTTACTCATAACAAAATCTCTCTCTTTTTTGACTCACTTTCCATGATGCTAATCACTGTTTTGGTATTACCTTATTTCTTTTATTTACTCTCCATGGTTTTGCTGAGTACTATACTGTTTGCTGTATGAATTTTGGTTGCTTCCACACAGGACTTGGGCAAGCTGTTGTGTGTATGTGCTATTATTACTGTCATCTTATCCATCCAATCTGTGAACTGGTGTTCCAATGCCCATTGTCAATCAACAAATCAAAGATTATGTTTGATATCATGTAGCAGAACAAGCTAGTTCAACCACAGGTTAGGTTATCACAAGGAACATTTAGATGTCATTTTTTTGTATTACTTGCCTTATAAATTAGAACACATGTTAATGAGAGTGTTGGTTTGATGGAGCTACGCAGGAAGCCCCAACAGGACTCCAGTGTAGCTGCAAGTAATGTACAAAGTGTAGGATGGAGGACCCATTAATTAGTGCCAGCATAGATAGCAGCTTCGCAATGCTTGTGCAGCTAAGAAATTCAATATTTGACAGCTCAAGACAATCATAGACATTCGTGAAGATGTACACAGGGGTACGCACCTTCACAGGGACGTTAGGTGTAAACCTTGGGTCTACGAACTAGAAGTTTACAACTCTGACACTAATAAACTGGGTGGCCAATGGAAAACAAGGTTTTGGATCTGTCAAACTTTAGGTCAGTTAAGCAATGGGAAAATTAAAAATTATTCTAAATTTTTCACATGAATTCATATAGTGTGAATGCCATCGGCTTGCTATATACACTTTTCTTTGGTTTCTTGTGGAGATCGCACGTGCCAACTATGGGCTCCTCAAAATTTCATTTTAAGTCTAGCATAAATTATATTTGATAATTATGTGATTTTAAAATATTATTCAAATTGAAACTTTATTCAACCAGGTACACTAGATTATGTGCAGTGCATTGACTAAGTTTGTATTACATGGAGTTTGGCTTTTGCAATCTGTTATAATATACTAGCCTAAAGTATGACAGTCATAAGTTAACATATTGCTAGACCAAAGTGCATTACTTTCGATAAATTAAAGCTGCAATCTTAAGATAAACTAATTAATGATTTGTTATCATTTCATATTGATTGGACAGTTGAGTATAGCATGCCTGAAATTTCCTGGAGTGTTAGGTCCTATGTTCACTGACAAGGAGTTACCAGAGCCTACCATTATGTCTGGATCCACAACTTCTCCATAATTCACAAAAATTAATAGCTTTGTTGTAGGTTATTACTGGTGCCCAACATAAAATAAAATCCCACCTCCCAGAACGTTTCAGCACATCCTTAAAAATTACACTCTCCAGTTTAAATATCCTTTCATCAAACACTTTCGTAAAAATAAAAGTAAGTAACAGGTGTGGGTGTTACCACAAAGATTGTCATGAAATGGTAGGTGCTATCATTGATGAAGTCAGGAGCAGTTGCGATTTTCTGTCAATACAGGGGAGAATAGGTGAATGGTGGACACTTAAGGAAATCTTGATACTGCTCAGAAACCTTACATTTGAATTCAGTGCACACATATTATTAACAAGCTTGATATTAGTGTCTAGGAATGAAACAAAAATACACTGTTTTGACCAGCATTTCCCATCTGTTCGGGTAATACTGATCACAGTCACAGTTGTACAGTCCATGTAAATACACGACACTGTGCCAAGCTCTGTATGTCCTTTAATATTGAAAACATAATTTTACAGTATACTAAGCATAGCATGATGTGCAAGGGCAATAAAATATGATAATATAACAAGTACAAAGGTCAATTTCTATTATGAAAGTTTCAATTTCTTGTCCCACTCTCTGTTAATGTTTCTTTAAAACAGATAGTATAGGACAGGTATTCCTAAAACACCAACTTGTAGTGGACAATAACCCTGTTCAGGGATGTGCCAGCAAAAGAAATTCAAGACTTCGGTAACAACAGAAAAAGATTTACAAGAGGAATATCACAGCTTTACATTTTCTTGGTCACTTTGGTAACTATAAGCAGACATAACAAAATTATCATAAAAAATCGAATTACAACAGAAAATGAAGTATCAGCAACAAAAATAATCCAAATTTACATTTTATTAATATAAAAAATTTTAGGAATCTAGGAAGTCTTAACGCAAATGTCACATAAGTGAGATCAGTAGAGTCCCACCAGCTACACTACCCATGCATCCAAATTCCAGGCCATCTGCAAAAATCATGCAGTGCAGTTGCAAAGCAAATAAGTCTGGCCTTGTTTTTAGCAAACACTGGGGGCAGTACCATCAACAGTCGGTCACAGAGAATACCTTACAACCATCACCCACAACACACAACCTACCAAAGATGCCAAGTGGTTAAAACATAACACATTGTTATCAGTAATTATGTGGCTTGTCCTACTATATAACACTTCACCTCTTTGTACGTCTACATAACACAATGCAGGAAACTCATATCTGTATACTTACCTCAGTTTCCTGAAAAGGATTCTTACCTCAAAACTATCAAAATCTTTCTGTCATCCTCACATAACAAGCACACACAAAAGAACAGGAGCGTACTGTGCGAAATGCTAGGTAGCTGCACTTGTAGGAATTCTTTATCACATACTATTTATGAAATATTAACCAACTGCCTTTACCCATAGTCTGCCATTCCCCGATTCTCCCCTGATGAGCAGCATTTCCTTGTTTGTGCTGTCTATATATGTGGTACTTTTCATAAATGACAAAGTACCACATAGTGCCAGAAACCAGATTTAACTGAATTTAAATGCACTGTAAAGGTGTTTCAGTGCTTTTAAGACTGTGTATAAATAGTCTACTTTTACCTATAACACTTGCAAACCAAACATACATTTACAGCATGCATAAGGACAACTTTACCAACAGGTGTCATTTCAATATAATTTAAATTTTTTCTCCTCTGTTACTTTCTAAATGGTGTGTACACAGTGAACAGTTTCAAAAACACATCTGCAAGCTTCACCATGTCCATCTGTCTGTCTGCCTGTCCACATAAAACAATTTCAAAACTGCAGAATACATTCCCATTAAATTTCTGCATACACCTTCAGCATATCTTGCTAAATATTTATCAGAACAAAAAAGATTCCAATAGAATTTGTAGAAATAAATGAAACACGCTGTAGAGCGACACACACTTGCAAGTTTTTATGCTTTTGCAGCAGTGCAATTGAGGTCTCCATTTTTCTGGGACATGGTGTCATGTCACTAGGTGATTGATATCTGAAGTTTTCAGACAGTGTAGTTGCTCATCTTAGAGATTCAAATGTCAAAACTTGAAGATGAGACAACTATGCTGTCTTGAAACACCGGGGAACAATCACAAAGTGACACAATGCCATATCCCAAAAGAAAGTAGACTGTTAATACATTTTTAAAGAGAACACAACAGGAGGCAGAAAATGTGCCATAACATCTTAAAAGAAAAACTATATGAGGCCTTGGTAGAACTTAAAATCCCATCCAAATTAATAAGATTAATAAACGGTGTTATGGGAAACTTCACAACACAGATCAGAATAAAAAATGAATTGACAGAGAGCTTCCAGGTGAAGAATGGACTGAAAAAAGGAGATGGGCTGGCCCCAGTCCTATTTAATTTAACACTAGAGTATATTATTAGAAAATTGTTATTAACTACAGACTCCACTGTGATGTACAGATCAGTTCAAGTTATGGGTTATGCTGATGATATAAATATTTTGGGCAGATCCAGAATGGCTGTAAACGAAGCATACACTGCTCTAAAAAATCAGGCAAAAACTGTAGGATTAAACATCAATACAGATAACATAAAAGCTCTAGTTCAAACTACTGACTGGCTACTTCCACTGCTGAAGCAACACTACCCACTGACAAAGTTATTTATCAGCTTCAGTGAATATAGTTCTTGTGCCATTTTGTAACACATTTTGTGATCCCTTATCCTTGTATAGTGACAGGTCAGTGAAGTTTTACACAAACACAAGGTTATGCATAAATTAGAGTCACATTACTGCATGAGGAATCAAATTTATTTATTTGAGATTTGCGGAACTACAATTAACTTTAGCGTATGCACTAACATTCCAGGAACTTCCAAAATTTTTGCAGTAATACCTTGAAAATTTCCACATGAAATAGATGTTCTTTGTCCTTTGCCTAATAAGGAAATATTTTCACACTTTTCAAACTTCCTGCATTTCCAGTGTATTTAGTTCACAGGACAAATTCCAAAATACAGTAGATGACATAGCCAAAATGCAATCTCAGCTTAAATGTGGTAGAGCCTTAAACAAAAGCAATGAGATATTCAATGTGAAAAAGAGTGCAACAATGTGATCTGATATGAAGTACCTACATTTGCCAAATGCCTTTTCTGTATGTTGTGTATGTATAGGCACCGATGGTCCCCTCCCAAAACTAAATTCCGGCGTTCCTGTTGCAGAGGGGGCTAACAGGGACAATGGTCCACCCAAGCCAAAGTGTGAGGCATTGTGCTGAAGGCTGAATGGCACTGGGGTGGTGACAGCAGTGCCACCAAAGATCCCATCCGGACAACAGATAGCACCCCATCGAATTTATGCCTTCCACCCATAAGGGGCTCTGCTGGTGGTGACTGTGTTTTCTCCATTACTCGTAGGACTCTCATGGAGAAAACACGAAATAAAAGACCCATCAAAAGCAGGGACACTGTGGTACAGAAGGACCTGATAGTTGTGCTCAACAGGGCGGCAGCCAGTCTGTCAAACCACCCCATGGAGCTGGTATTCCTAGCAAACCTAGGGATGTTGAGCATTTAAAAAATCATGGACAAACAGGCACAAGATGTCCCAAATATAAATTTATTCAAATTAATCTGCACTATAACAAGGCTGTAATGGCACTCCTTTGATGAAAACTTGCTAAAGGGGAGATAGATATAGTACTCATTCAGGAACCCTGGGTCTATGGGTACCAAATAAGGGGACTACATAATATAAAGGGGACACTGTTTACAGCTGGACCTGGTATTGGTCCTAGATCCTGCATTTTTGTCAGGAACACAGCTCATATATTTGCGCTGTCAGAGCTCTGTTATAGGGATGTGACAACAGTGAGGATGACTTACACTAGAGGAAGACGCAAGAGTGAACTTACTGTTACCTCAGCATACCTCTCCTATGATTCAGACTAACCAACCCCATCAAAGGAGTTATGGGAAGTCATTGGCTACTGTAGCAGAAATAAACTTTAGCTCATTGTTGAATGTGATGCCAGTGAACACCACACTATATGGGCGAAGCATGGGCGTCAATCCATGAGGAGAACGCTTAACTGAATATGTGATTAGCACGAATCTTAATATTCTTAACAAAGGTAATGAGCCTACTTTTGTAGTTAGTAATAAGAAGGAGGTTATAGACTTTACGCTAGCAACTGACAAGATAGGGGCCCGTAGTGACTACGTGCCATGTATCTGATGAAAGCTGTTTGTCCAACCACAGGTACATAATATTTCAAGCGGGTGACCTGGAAGTTACTAGGCTCACATATCACTGCCCCAAGAGAACCAACTGGGAATTCTATCGAGAAGACCTAAAGGTGAATCTAGGGGCTGTACCAAGAGTTAGACACTTGGTGTGAGATGCAGAGCTGGCTGTTGACATGTTGCAGCAGGCCATCCTCTTGTCCTGTCACCAAAACTGTCCAATCAGGTTGGTTCTGTTACCAAGGATGGTTCCTTGGTGGAACAAAGAGTTGACCCACTTTAAAGCCTCAACAGAACGGCTTTTTAGACAAGCTAACAGGACTGGTGACTGGGACTCATATAAGATGGCCCTCACCTGTTACAACAAAGAGATTAGAAGGGCCAAACAATCTCCTTGTAGGGGCTACTCTTGGGGGACCAAGCATGTACCTGACAGGGCCAAACTCATGAGGATCATGGCCAGTCAATCAGTCAGCTGGGTGCAATCTGTTAAACTACCTGATGACCAATATACACAATCCAGAAAAGAGACACTGAGGGAGTTACACAGATTTCATTTTCCAGGGTCTGCTGGAGAAGTAACCTTGGAAAGAGAGGGGCAGCCAAACCTAAGAGCATTTGCTGCTCACTGGGAGGATTAGGAGCTGTCTCAAGGGTTATTCATTAGTCTGAAATAAGATGGGTGATAAGCAAATTCAAACCATTTAAATCAGTAAAGATTGATGGAATTGTACCTGCATTTTGCAACAAGGAGTCAATCACTTAATGACTCATCTGTGCCATATCTTTACAGCCTGCCTAGCAAGAGGGCATATACTCAATTCTTGGAGGCAGGTCAAGGTGATGTCTATTCCTAAACCGGGAAAGCCAACTATAATAATATAAACAATAAAGATTTGGTGGACAGACATACTGGGGACGAGATTTTGCGGCTGTGTCCCCTACATTGATGCCAATTTGCCTACCAACCACGGAAGTCCACTGAAAACACACCGCGTCATGTAATCACACATATACAGAAAGCAGCAGAAAACAGATAAGTTACACTTGTAGCCCTCCTAGACATTGAGGGAGCTTTTGATAGCACCCTGTTTGACCTCATAACAAAGGCTGCCGAACAGCATGGGCTTGGAGACATGATACGTCAATGGATCAGCTTCATGCTGCATGGCAGGAATATCACAGCCATGCTTGCAGAGAAAATCTGAAGGGGTCTGTGGCCAGAAGCTGTCTGCAGAGGGGCGTTCTATTGCCTCTGCTGTGGAGCCTGGTTGTGGACAAACTCACAGGAGGGCTGAATGTGAATGGCTGTTATACACTGGTGTATGCAGATGACATTGCTATCCACATCCGTGGAAAGTTCCCAAACACAATCTCAGAGCTTCAACAAGAGGCTTTGAGTGTGGTACAGCAATGATGTGATAGCACTCATCTGTCTAGCAAATCACAAGAGATGGTGACATATCATTCACCTGGAAGAAAGATTTAAGGGCCTAAATGAACCAACCATCTCCGGACACACATTGAAGCTAACTACCAAGGTCAAATACGTTGGATTTACTCTGAGCAAGGGATTGATGTGGAAGGCACAGCTGAAAAATTGGATGGATAAGGCCTACAGGGCCTTTTGGACTTGTACGGGCACATTTGGCAAAATCTGGGGTCTGACACTCAGGGTGATGCATTGGATCTACACCATGGTGATGAGACCTGCATTGACCTACAGCTACATTGTTTGGTGGCCGAGGGTCAGATTCAATTTCAGCAGGACAGATCTCAGCAAGTTACAGAGATTAGCTGTAAAAGGTGTATGAAAATGTCAATAGCTGCAATGGAGGTCCTCTTGGGACTTCCTCCTCTTCATGTGATGAATGAGGTGGAGGCCCAGATGGGGATATACAGACTAATGTGTACCCAACAGTGGAGACCTAAATCCACAAACTCTGGTCACACCAACAAATCTCAGGATATGGAGCATGAACATATCTGATAGATGGGGGTCTGACAGGATGCTTCCACGATATGCATAACACAAGCCACTCATGGTAAAGTTCCCTGACAAGTGTGAACAGCAGAAGAGGTTCAACCCAGACAACAAAGAGGACCTGGTCTGGTACGTGGGTGGAATCAAAACCAATAAAGGCACTGGTGAGGGGTGAATAGATGGTGCTCAAGAAGGAAGCACAGCTTCAGTCTTGGGCTCCACACCATGGTATTCCAGGCTGAAATACATGCTATTAAGGTTTGCATAATGGAGACTACACAAGTGGGAACATCTGTATTCTTTCTGACAGTCAGGCAGCCATCAAGGCCCTTGACAGCTGCCACATAAATTACAAATTAGTCTGGGACTGCCATCAATCCCTGGTAAAACTGGCGGAACATAAAAGGATCTAACTGGTACAGGTGCCAGGACACATGCGAATTGATGGAAATGAAACAGCTGGTCAATTAGCCAGACAAGGCTCCTCACATCCACTCATAGGACCTCAGCCTACACTTGGTATACCTGTAAAGGTTGCCAGGGAGGTGATCAGGGAGTGGATGAGTAGGAAACTTGAGGAGCATTGGCAGTCCAAACATGGACAAAGGCAGGTTAAGGGCATTCTTAAAAAAAGCCCTCTGCAAAAAAAGCTAGAAAACTGCTCAGTGTGAGCACAAACCAGCCAAGGATAATGACAGGGTTGTTAAAAGTACACTGCCATTTAAAAGGACACCCATTTAAACTGGGGCTGGTAAACAGCCCTGCGTGTGAGAGATGCAAATAGCCTTGCTCTGTTTTTGTGATTGTGTGGCTTTGGACACATTAAAGATTCAGGCACCTGGTTCATTTTATGAAACCAGGTTATCTTGAAGACATTTCTGGCATCAAGATACTGCACTTCATTCAAAGTGTGGGACTGCTGAATGAATGAGCTAAGCAGGTTGCACGAAAGATTGAAAATAGTCTAAGTGTATGGGTCATCACAGTGCCCACCCTTCTGTGTTCTCCTATTATATTATATTATATTATATTATATTATATTATATTATATTATATTATATTCATTTATTATGGAATTAGAAAGTTCAGTGAGACAAAAAGTGTTTATCATATATTTTATTAAATGTATAATTGTTACTAATTTGAACTGCATGTACAATATTTCTCTGAATGGGGGTGAACTCCGTTACTTCAACATAAATGCAGAGACCACATCTCTCCAGCAGTCAGTGACTAAAGAGTTTGTCAGATTTACAAGAAATCTGGCATACAAGTTCTTTACAAAAGGTTGTAGATCACACTTAAGGTTCATAAAAATCGGTACAGTGTAAGCCACACTTCACTTATGGGCATAATGAAATTTCTATCAATATTTTCCACATTTATTGTACAGTTTGGGTGAAATTCGGTATACAGTATCTGAAAACAAAGTTATTGCTCATTTGTGAGTTTTGTAAACATCAGCACAGGAAAGGTCATACTTCTCCTACAGGTGAACAAAATTACATGTACACATGTACCAAAATCCTTCTCACTGTCTCCCCTAACCCCTGCTACTCCACCATCATTTGCCACTTGGGTGAGCTACAATGGTACATACCAGTAGGGGGAGGTTACCACTGCTATACTTGCAAAAATATTATGTTACTAATGCTACTTTTTTATCAAAAATATACTGGGATATTGTGTGCCAGGGCCAAGAATTATGAATGAATGATGTGGTAAAATGACACTTTGAGGGATGATGCATCTATTATAATTATACAGTGCTTAAATAGGTGACTTTTCAGGACAAGAAGAACTGAATAATTGTGTCAAAACAATGCATAAGGGGAAGAGTGGATACAGATTTCACTGTTACAGAAAACTGAAATATGAATAACATTAAAGGGATTAATATCAACATTCTAACATGCTAATGACCAGGTCATCTCATGTAAATACAAGGAATAGCTAGAGCAGGCAGCATATATTCAAGCTGAACACTCGGCATGTTCATTTCTGGTGCAAATACAAAACATATCACAATAAGACTACAAAAATACTCCATTCAAAAATTTAACAGATACTCATATGGGCTAAACTATTTAAATAGCACAGAAATATTAAGTTGGTAGAAAACCTGATCTGTAAAATAAAATCAAGAGTTTTAATAAAGGTAAAGTTCAAGTTGTCCCTGCGCATATTATAAAGGTTCACAGTAGAATAAAGGCACAGCTGTACTCATTCTTAATCTTGGTACTGGATGACAGTGAGTATCAGTGCAGCAGTGTAGATAACTGTCAACAATCCCCATCTACCTTGATAATCAGGGCCACCCTATAATTATTATCATATTTACTCCCAGACCTCATAATAGGGACACACAATACTAACTTCTTTCAGAAGAACAGAATCCACTCTAAATGAAGACACAATAAATTTTAATATTCTGGATGCCTGGGGCCTCCACACTGTAGGGTAAGCTGAGGCCTTATTCATCCTGCTGGGTCAGCCTCCCCTGAGGAAATTCCCAAGTGGCTCCAAGGCTGGTCTGGATGCTTTAGAGAAGACAAAAATCTCATTCCTGTTGGAAATAAAACTACAGATTCCTTGATCATTTGGCCTACAGCCTAGTCAATATGCTGACAATGCTATCCCATCTCATGGATGAGGTAACAGCCCATGCCGAAAACAAACTTTCTTACTTTTTTGGTGACCCCAGTCTGAACTACCACATACAGCAAGCAAACAGAAATGAAACTGTCATTACTTACGAGCTTGCGTGGAGACTGTACATTGGCTCCGATGAGAAAAAACTGGTCGTCAGTGGGAGAACAATCAGGAGAAGAAACGGTAACAAAACCAAAAATACTGTGCACCAACTCCATTGCTGCTGCTACAAAGAAAAAAATGCACAACATAACCATACAATCAAGCGAAAAAGTCAAAAGTACAGATATATCTGTAAAGTACATACAGATACTAAAAATGTTGTCTTGATTTTTATGAAAATTAGTCAAATTCTTGTACACTTACTGGCACCATTTAAACTTCCATGTTCCTATCAAGGAAAGTAAAAAATCAGGTTTAATTACATATAAGTGCTTAATTAATCCACTTTAATTTTCACTCATTTAATCAAGCAAGCATCACTTAAGTAATTATATATTTATGCTTGCACTGATTATGTAGAAATGGTTCAAACTGAAAGCTGCATATTATGCCCTACACAGTAAGTTTATTACACAAACAAAACACTCATAAATTAACTGAGATCCCATCTCAATTTCACTGGCACATGCATTTCAAAAATAAACCCATACCGTTCTCTCCTGGTTGTGATTTTTCGCACGCTGCCTTTGGCCCCCTGTCCTTGAGTAAGCGTTTCGATTAGGTAATCCACCTGCAGAGAACATGTTGAAAAGCTCTTCTGCAGTAATATCAGCTACAAATATGAAAATAAAATTCTGTATGTAACTAAGCACTGTCTAAAACAACCTTAAGTAGGCAAACTTACAGAAGAAAAGTCTCTGTGTGCAATGAGATTTCTGGTAGCACAATTTTGTTTCCCATGGTCTCCAAGTTTAAGAACTACTACGAACATTCAATTACTTGAAATAAAATCACTCACCAAAAAAAAAATCCCACGAAAAGCTGATGCTTCAGTACTCACAGACAAAAAACAGCTTGTGTTATTTCTGTTCATTGCTCATATACATTGCAAGTTTAAGATGTTTCTTCTTTCTGTTACATGACCAAACATAACCAGATGACTGCTGCCCTCAAGATAGGCAGAACATAACACCTTTGCTAACGTAACCACGCGCAGAGGGTAAGTGCACGTACTTCTACATTCTTAGGAGAAATTTTAGTATTCTCCTAATGTTCAGCAGATAATCTCAAGTTATTATGCAGAGTGGTTCACGACTTGTGGACATTACTGCAGGAGGTGATTTCCTAGGTCTTTGTGATCAAAAAAGTTCATATAAACATGTGTCCGATTTTGGACGGTTACGGATTTCTGGGCATTTTTTAATTCCCGTACACGCCCTCGTGTGAACCGCGTCTTACGAAACCAGCTAGCGGCTGACGTACTCAGCTTGGTGGCTTATCGTTCGCGTTGCAAGCATTATTTTTGCCACCTGACGCGCCCACCCAGCTACAGTTCAGTTTCCGTATCTTGACACTTGGAAGGTATTTAAAGAATGCGGGGAAGGTGGGGTGGGTGGGTATTAGTTGTGTCAGTCAAGGTGTCGATGAAGAAGAAGGCATTGTTTAGATGGTACAGAGCAGTCCACGTGCGAGTACGCGAAGACTTGCAAGATGTCTTCGTGCTCCCCAAACGAGAGTGTGAACACTGCATGCAGAGGGCATGTATCCATACCACGTGCAGCGAGTGCAACATCTCGGACCTGTCAATTTTGCTCAGAGGCTGGAATTTTGCAAGTGGCTCAATGGCAGTCGCCGTTTGCATATTTACATCCTGTTTGCTAACGAAGCGCAATTCAGTGGCGACGGTGTCATTAATACACACAACTCTCATGTGTGGGCATACAAGAATCCTCATGCCAGGTCTCCAGACTTAAGCCCACTGGATTATTGTGTATGGGGATGGATGAAAGAACTGGTTTACAATGTGAAGATGGGAACGCGAGATGCATTGCTTGGTCGCATTTTGGATGCGGCACACCGCATCAGAAACAGCGGAAGCTGCAACGAGCAACTCGCGTAGTTCACAACCGAGCGGCAGCCTGTGTTGCGGCCGGCGGGGCATTTCCGAAAACCAGCTTTAAGCACAGATCAATGCAAAGTAAAGGTAATTTCACGAAGTTAACGTTACATTTATACTTTAACTGTGTCCTGTATTATGCTGGTTTATTATTTTTTTCAGTTTATTGTCAATAATCGTTACCCTCTTTTATAAGCTTCAAGCGGTCATAACTCCGTAATCGTCCAAAATCGGACACATGTTTATATGAACTTTTTTGATCACAAAGACCTAGGAAATGACCTCCTGCAGTAATGTCCACAATTCGTGAATCACCCTGTATATTATTTTTAAGACAAACATTAGAAGCTTTTTTACCTTATCAGACATGCATTCCTGCCACCTGGCAAAAGAAGTATTAAGCTGTATGTGTGAACTGCTCACTGGCATATGGGTACTCCAGGCATGCTGAAATAGTACCTAGTAACTTCCAAATGATCATATAACAATCCTCACAGATGTTTAAACAAAGACTAAGACCACTTAATATACCTTTCTTCTTCTTCTTCTTCTAGCGGCTGTACAACTCTACGTGAGTTTTGGCCTGTTCAATTATTCCTTTTCATTTATTTCTATCTTGTGAGAGTTTCTTCCAGTTTTGAACTTTCATCACTTTTAGGGTGTTCCTGATGTCTTCCTCCCATCTTAATTTTGGTTGTCCAATGTGTCTTGGAGCTATGGGTTTCCCATTTGTTATCTTTTTCACCGTCCTGTCATCAGGCATTCTTTCAAAATGGCCTAACCAACTGATTCTTTGGGCTTTAACATATCTCACTATATTAGCATCCACTCAATATATAGTCAAAGAAAAACAACAGCAGCCAACTAACTCTTCCTTACATTCCTGTATACTTTACATAATATATACCTTGGAAATACAAGGTTGTGACTTTAGTTCAGACACTCTTCTAGTAATTATTATTATATCATCGTTAAAAAAGATTTAACAGTAAATATCAAGAACTCCTCCCTGTAAGAAAAAAAATCTCAGAGGACAAATACACCATATGCCTTCACTCTTATAGAATAAAGTAAGGTGACAAAATGGCACATCTATTTATTGTGGTAAGTGATTCTATGCGACTATTAAAACTCACAACAGGCACTGAGAAGAGTAATGTCTTCAGTTTATTGTCAGTTTAATGTAATAATTACCCTCAAATCCACGGGTGTAGTCGTATTCACGATAGCCACCACGAGTATGCCTTTGTGCCTGTTGAATGTGTTCATCTGAGCCATACAAGTCATGCTGCTCTCGCTTTGCAGGGTCGGTTAGGATTGCAGCAGCGTTGCCAATGGCTGCAAAAATTATAAATATATTTGGCATCTTATTTCAAACATACTGTACAAATATGAGAGATGATTTGCTTTATGGATTGCATTCACATAATGATCCAAATCTCTTGTTAAGCAATACTGGCAAAGAGGCCCAAAAATCACAAACCTTTAAATGCTTCCGCAGCCCCAGGACATTTGTTTTTGTCTGGATGAAGCTGAAGGGCAAGCTTCTTATAAGCCTTCCTAATATCACTGTCTGTAGCATCCTTGGTCACACCAAGAATCTCATAATAGTCCTTACATTTCTTTATCCTGAAACAAAAAAAAAACTGAATGTTTTCTCCAAAATGAGATAAATACATTTTTGATCACCACAATCATCCAATGTTTCCAACACTCTTATCTGTCTTTTCACAAAAGCTCACATATTTGTGTTCACTCTTGGGTACATCATCCCTTTCTTGGTCTCTCCACGTTGTGTATAATTTCCTTAGTGATTATTTGCTGAACACATTATTTCCCCAGTGACTATTTATTGAACACATCACTTCCTCAATGACTATTTGCCTAAAACAAAATTTCTTAGATTTTCAAAAGATTCCTACTGTCACTCATATGTAACACATCTCCATACCACTGCATCCTTAATATCACAAACTTCTCCCGTCCTGTTTCTGTTTTAAGATATTAAACTGTAGCCTGGTTTAAAATTTCACCCTTTCTTCTCTGTATCTTGGTGCTCGGTATAACTTAAATCTTTATTGCTCATTATCTACACCAACCACATGCATATTTCTACTCCATATATCAGAGCAGGCAAGTGATACATTTCATATACAGCCATACAAATGGGGGGAGGGGCCATTTCGACCATGGGTATTAGGAACTTCAACTCAGCAGCAAAAACACACACACACACACATATACATACATATATTCTTACGTAGAAAAAATATTGGAGGGGCATTCCTCCACCATTCGCCCCAAGTTATGCCTGTGGGTACAAGTAATGTACGCTAAGAGTACGATAAAATTTTACAACTCTAGAATTCCTCTCTATATTTTGCTTTCCAATAATACTGTAATTAAACTATTGTAAGAATATTTTTACTCCAAGAGTGTGCATAACTAATTAACTCCATGGAACAAATTCCTTCCTGAGAAGCTAACAGGTCCTCAACTAGTCACAAAATACCCCGCATTTTATGGAACCTGAAGGTTCATTACCACATTTACAAGAGCTGGCCATCTGTCCCTATCCTGAGCCAGCTCAATCCAGTCCATGCCTCCATCCCGCTTCTTGGAGATCCGTTTTAATATTATCCTCCCATCTATGCCTGGTCTCCCAAGTGGTTTCCTTCCCTCAGGTCTCCCTACCAAAATCCTGTATGCACCTCTCCTTTCCCCCATACATGCTACATGCCCCGCCCATCTCATTCTTCTTGATTTGATAACCCAAATAATATTTGAAGGTGGGTACAGATCATTAAGTTCCTTGTTATGTAGTCTTCTCCACTCCCCTGTCACCTTGTCCCTCTTAGGCCCAAATATCCTCTTTAGCACCCTATTCTCGAACACCCTCAGCCTTTGTGCCTCCCTCAGTGTACGAGACCCTATTCTTGAACACCCTCAGCCTTTGTGCTCCCTCAGTGTAACAGACCAAGTTTCACACCCACACAAAAAACAGGCAAAATTCGAGTTCTACATAACCTAATCTTTATATTTTTGGATAGAACTTGGAAGACAAAAGATCTGCACCAAATGATAGCAAGCATTACCCGACTTCAATCTGGTTTTAATTTCTTCATGAATGGAATTTTGATTCATTACGGTTGTTTCCAAATATTTGAACTCTTCCACCCTTTCAAGGGACTTATTATCTATCTTTATGTTGTGATTTTGTCCCGCATTCTGATCTTGAGGCATGAACATGTTCTTAGTTTTCTCAGCATTTACTTCTAGACCAATTTCCTCACTAGCAACAACTAAAGATTCTGTGTTTTCCTTTATAGTATCTATGCTTCTGCCCAGTATATTAACATCGTCAGCATAAACAAAAAGCTGATCTGTAATATTTAATTTCAGGCCTTCCTTGTTTGTCTGAACCCTCATAATGGCATATTCTAAAGCAAAGTTAAAAAGCAATGGTGATAAAGCATCTCGTTGCTTTCAACCATTCTTAACAGGAAACGTGTCAGACAAATGTTTGCCCACCCAGACTCTGCTGTAAGTTTCACTTAGACACATTTTTATTAGCCTTACTAGTTTCATGGGGATACCAAATTCAATGAGATTATTATACAAAATATCCCTCCTAAGTGAATAATAGGCTTTCTTGAAGTCTATGAATAGCTGATGCACTGCCAAGACGGTGCATGGATTTCTCCTGTCAGACATTACAGAATAAATATGTGTGTTCACTGCACAAAAAACTCCATCAGGCTTCTTAACATGTATTATCTAATAAGAAGCTCTGAAACTAAAATTTGCCATTGCCACATTAAGACTGCAGTAAAGGGTACGGTTGTCCCTGTACTTAACCCTTATTCTACTGGGATGAGTATTTAAATTTTAGCACATGATTAATGAAAAATGTATTATTTAAACAGAAAGAGATAACATTATGAAATAAAGAGCATTTTGTGGAAACCAAAACAGAGATTACGCAGCATGGCTTAAAAATGCAGCAAATTTCCTTCTTGTTGCTTAAATATATAAAATGAATTTCTGGAGGTGATTTCCTATGTGTGTTCACATATGTGAACACAGGTGTTTAAAAGGTTAAGCACCATGTCATGCATGCATATGGGGGAGTGGAGGCATAGCTCATTAGATTCTTAACCTCAGCACTTGTTGGGGGTGAGTGGTCACCTTCATGCAACTAAAAAGTTATCCACACAGAAAGATTCCATCTGTGGGCATTAATAATACAGCTCCATTATTACATGCCTAAAAGCATTCAGATTTGAGTTTATTCGGTGTATGCAGAAAAAGATGCACAAAAGATTGGAAACAAATTGAAAACTTAATCTAATTCTTTCGGAATTTGCGGCTTATTCATGAAAATAACAGCTAGCCTCCTGTGGGAATTGTTGATCTCTGATACACAACAAATCAAAGAATACCTCTTTACAGCTTCTAAATGCTCCTTGTTAAATTGTTTGTCACTTGCTGAAGATTTAGATTGCTGCTGAGGTTCCTTGTATTGTGGTTGTTCATCCGATTTCTTCTTTGGAACTGCACAAACAAAAGCACAAAAAATCAACAACAGCAACCAGAACAATTCAATTAATTTAATCCAGTTCAATTTATAAATACTTGGGGGCTTAACAGCACAGCACCAATTAAAATTGGCATTACAGACATAATTGCATTGATTGGTAAGTATGTGTGAATGCACATTTTTGGCACCAAGTTTTCACTCAACCGACCATCCTCATCATCCTCTGGAACTTCTTTAACAAAGACAGTACTACTCTTAAACCTTACATAGATGGTATGCAGGCTTACCACGTCGCTTCCTTGGTTCACCCTCCTGTTCTGCTTGAGGCTGAAATGTTTTCAAGTGTTCAAGAAGCTCTGAAAAATCAGCAAACCACAATATTCATGCATTTTTAATCAAACACTGAAAAAAGATGAATGCCCTGTTTTGAAAGAAGTGACTGCTTTGGTGCACTTGTTCCATTAGTGATATGACTGTGGTTTGCATTGTGGCTAGGAAACACAATAAAACTCGAATTCATTAAAAGGCCTGGCGAAATGGGTCTATACAAAAGCTTCAAATTTAGTAACACATCATCATACTGTAGAGTTCTTCAAAACATCTTTCTTTGTAGTGATTAAGAAATGGCCCAATTTAACTATTTATTTATGGTTTGTTTTTAATTATGTTGTTAGCTAAGTTGTATGGTGCAATTAATGAACAATGATCTCGAAAGGAAATGTAAGAAGTAGCCTAATCTGAGATCCTATCCTGAAACTTTCCTGCAGCAGCTGAAGAAAATCATGACAAAGCTCAGTCAGTGTAGTCAGTCCTGGCCAAAAAAGAAGCTAATAAATTCCAGCATACACAGCACCTTGCTCTGTAAAGCCCCTACTTAAACCTAACACACTTCAAAACAAGGTACGTATAAAAGGACCAATGTTTAGTGTCAATATTATGATACTGCCAATACTGCTGACCATACAAAGATAACACTGACATTAATGACACAAAACACTGATAGAAACTGATGCATCTTTTCCAAATATTCAATAGATAATAACTGTATATAACTGTATAAAAGCACTGTAAACACTTGTTATTGTTGCATGTCACCCTGGTTCGAGAATGTTACTAAACTCACTATGAGTAACAATGTTGAAAAAGGTACATGACATTTTGTTGTGTTATATAGCTGCATGCTTAACCAGCATTTGCTGATCTGGTGGAATATCAAGAGATCAAATAATTAGTACACAAACAAGAATAACGACTGTAGTATATGATGAACTGGTGTTTACAACAGAAATGAAGAAAGACACTTCGCACCAGGAGATAAAAAAAAAGGATAGAAGTTTCTGTTAATGAATTATACAGCGCAATGGACAAAACTATAGGATTACAAGCAGTTCAGGCATTTCCTCAACCACTCTTTAAGTCAGCTCTTCCCGCTTCCCACTGGAAAATCAAAATGACAGCAACACAAGGTTTTTCATCTTATGAAAAACCTTGCGTTGCTACTTAATTGCATTTTTGAGAGAATATACTGAAAGTGTAACGCTGATACTTACATCACTATATAAACAACAAACACTAACCATGTAAAGGTGTCCAATAAATCCAACCCTCATATGCACCTTAGGGTTATGTGGAGATTGTAACGGGTGTGGAGGGGTTGCCCTGAGGGTGGCTACCCTGACGCACACTAACAGGTGTGGGGGCTTCCCTGATTGGGGCTACCCTGACACATGCTGGCAGTCTGTACCCTGAGTTATGTGGGAGGTGGTAACAAGTGTGCAGGGGATACCCCATACGGGGTTACTTCTACTCATGCTGGCTAGCCGGGCTCTGGTCTACCCAAGCCAAGGTGGAAGGTACCGTGCCGAAGTCTGTATGGCACTGGGGTAGTCAACGGCAGTGTCATAAACGATCCCCTTGGGGAACCAGGCCGCACCCCATTGTATGTAGGCCTTCTGTCCGTGTGGGGCTCTGCAGACGGTGACCATATTCTTTTCCCTGTGTGTTGCAGGAGAGCTCCTTACGTGGGGACTCCAAGAGGTACGGAATTCATGAAGGCTCTGGGAACGGGCATCTCTATCCATGGGGGCCCCATCAGGGAAACAGGAGGGGGGCTCCTTCCCTGGAGTCTTTAAGAGATGAGTTAAAGAGTGCTCTGGAGACAGAGCATCTCTCTCTCTATGGGGCTCTGAGAAGCAAACTTAGAGGGGGGCTTCTTTTCTGTGGACTTTGAAAGATACCTAAAGAGGGCTCTGGAGATGGAACATCTTTCTGTATGTAGGGGCTCTGTAAGGAGAACCTGGAGCAGGGTTTATTTCCTGTGGTCTTTGAAAGATATGTAAAGAGGGCTCTGGAAATGCAACATCTTTCTCTAAGTAGGGGCTCCATAAGGGCAACCTGAAAGGGGGGGAAGTTTCTTTTCTGGGGACCTTGAAAGATATATAAAGAGGGCTCTGGGGGTGGAACATTGGTCTGCATGTAGGAGCTCCATAAGAGAAACCTGGAAAGGGTTCCTTGTCTGGGGACTTTGAAAGATATGTAAAGAGGGCTTTAGAAGTGGAACATTGTTCTCTACATAGGGGCTCCATAAGGGGAAACTGGAGGGGGGGTTTCTTTTCTGGGGACTCTGACAATCATGTCAGGGAAGGTTTTGGAAGGGGAGCATCTCTCTCTTTTGGAGGCTCCGTGAGGGGAACCTGGACGGAGAGCTCCCACACTGAGGACTCGGAAAGATGTGTATGAGAATGCTCTGGAAAGGAAGCATTTCTTTTGCAGGGGCTCCATATAGTGAACCTAAATGTATTAAGCAAGGGAGGGCTCTGCCAATATGGTTATTGGGCCGGAACCTGTACTTGATATCTTGATATATTTTTCTGCTCTGTATAACTTGTGTTTGTGGCCTTATATTGGGCCACAACACTTTACGAAACCCCCTTTTTTTAGGAAGCACAAAGGGCCTGGTGCATCGGACGTTTAAGGGCTCGAACCCATTTTATATTCTATTCTAACCACGTAAAGGATCCTTAGAACTTCAGTCTATACAAAACACTCGATTTGCATAACATTACAACCTTATCCCTCTTTCTTTGAATGAAATAGAATGTAATTTCTGCTGCTTAGAATGATCAAAGTAGATTTGCTTCTTTGGAAAACACATCACTATTTTCCAAAGGCTGGCATTTGAGAGAAACACAGTAAAATTTTCAGCACTAAGTTACGTTCTCAACAGTTCTTTGAAAGGCAGTGTCCTGTAGCGTATACTTCACAGTGTAGCTGGTCGACTACATCCTAACCTAAAATGTCACACATTTGAAATGCTTATAGTAAATTGAGCAAAGCTGCCCCACTTTTTATTCTGACAGATTTTTACAATTATGTACAGCAACAGAAATTATATCTCAGCGTGTAACAGGTATGGTAGGATCTCTGCTACAAAACAGTTTGTACCTTTATAACAAATTTACATTCGTTTCCTGACAGCAACAAAAATTACAAAAGTATGCAAAAAGCGCATCATTGACACATGTGTGGTGGAGAAAATACGGGGCAAGTGATTTGCTTGGTTTGATGTTGGATGATACTGATCCGTGAAAACCTGAGTACAGGTCTTCTTTTAAAAAGTTTCTGCTTTTGACGAGTGAAAATTTTGAAATTTTAGTGAACAGGGGTCCGAAAGTATCAAAGAAGGATCAAACTGTAGACATGCTGTTCCAGTAAATGGACGCATAGCTGTTACTTTAACGTTTTTAGCAACTTGAGACTGTTATGAAACCCTCTCTACGGTGTTCAAGATGTCCAAGCAGTCGATATGCAGAATTATCCCAGAGGTATGCGGAGCCATTGTTGAAGAGCTGAAGGATTATGTTCAGGTGAGTAAATACATTCTTTGAGTTCAAGTCCAATAAATAACAGTATTATTGGGTACGATATGTTTACTTATTGTTATTATATTTATTATTGTTATCACTATTGAAGTAGTGCGCAATGCTCAGTTTTAGGTGCCAAAAACGCATGAAGAATGGCTTGTTGTAGCCAATGATTTCGCGAAAAAATGGAATGTTCCAAACTGTGTAGGCGCAACGGATCGAAAACATATATCAGTACAGGCACCAATAGGAAGTGGGAGCAATTACATTAACTGTAAGAAGTTCTTCAGCATCATTCTGTTTTCTGTAGTTGATGCGAACTACAACTTTTTGTATGTAAATGTTAGTTCTCAAGGACGTAATTATGATGGAGGTGTTTTCATTCAAACTTCTTTCAAAAGATTACTTGTTGATTGTAACCCTAGCTTACCCTCTGACTGTGTTCTTACGAGGTTGAGATACGCCAACTTCGTACGTATTCTTAGCAGACGGTGCTTTCCCGCTGACACGTAATGTCATGAAACCCTATGCAGGAACACAAGAAAAGCGTCGAAGACAAGAATATGCAACTACAGGTTCAGCTGAGGACGGCGTATCGCCGAACATGTTTTTGGAATTATGTTCAATGTCTTTCAGTTTTTGCGCGGGCAAATACTGATCCAACCGGAAACAGCAGAATTAATAACTCTTGCAGGAGTTTATCCCCACAACTTTGTGAGAAGAAATTCATCGAGATACGCACGCACGCGCACACACACACACCACTTAGCAATTTTGAAGCTGGGTGTCCCGATGCCGGCGAGCTTAGGCTAGGTAACTGGAGGAATGATGATGAAACACGTTTAGAGGATTCTCGAATTGCTCGCAAAAGTGCTATAAAAGCAGCATAGGGTAGAGAACGAATTCAGGGAATATTTTTGTTCTAATCAAGGTGAAATTGGCTGGCAGTATCACTACTGTTGAGTGTCTGCTGCTGTACTCCATTTATGGCCGTGTTTTATTTTTCATCTAAGTATCACTGCCGTTCTGTTCACGTCTTATTGAAATTTTAATTCAGTTGTTTAGTAATAAGAATAGTGAAAGAAACCAAATGTTGTGAACAATTATGATGGTCTGAAATGGTTCCTTTTATTTCACTACAAATATATGTATTTTACTGTACTACAGGAAACGAACTAATATAGAGTTACTGTAATGAAATACTTTATTGAGTTTATTTAAAGATTTATTTTGACAATAACAAAACGGAAAGAATTAAAATAAAAACAAATTAAATAAGATAAAACAGATTTTATCATCAGAGATAGGAAAAAATTTTAGTCTTCAAATTCAGACACTTCACCGAGAATCCCTTCCGTGTTCTGAGACAAGGGGGTATCAACCGCCCCTTCGGAAGGCGAAGTGACATACGAACTGGACGCAGGCGATGGTGAAGAATGATAGCTGCTACCAGGAACTGAAGCTATCGACGGAGGAATTCGAGGAAAAGAGGGCGATATGATGGTGGCACAAAGCCACTGCAGCTTCTTTGAAGTTTACCGACAGGAGTCGGTAAACGACTGGCCTAGCTCGTACGATATCATGCGGCATTTCACAGCTCAGTGGCCTGCAGTCCCACCATGATCTGTGGTCCACACTGCCCAGTGGCAATGCCAGCCGAGAGCCACTGACGTGCCGCTAGCTCAGTGTGGACGGCTGGCGTAGCCTGCGACACAGTGGCTCTCGGCTGGCATTGTCACGGGGCAGTATGGACGGCAGGCCACCGAGACGGCAAGTGCAGCACGATATCGTACGAGCTGAGTGCGGATGCACCCTAACATGTGCAGCTTCCTGGAGCTAATGTTTCGAAGTAACTAATGGTGGGGCAACTTTAGCCAGTGGGGCATCTTTGTCCATTTTCCCCCATGTTTAAAATGTTCTCCCATAATTGTATCACTTTTTACAAATAATTTTTCCTTACGGAACTATTTAGTATCTGTTCTGCTAAGGAAAACAGACATGCAACATGCAGAAATGTAGTAACCTTGACTTACCTTTCGCCTTCTGTGTTGGGAATAATCTTTCTGCCTTAAGCAAATCTTTCTCTGCTCTGTCCTTGTCACCAACCGAAATAAACCTTTCAGCACGTTCAATACACCTTTCCGCTTCCTCTCTATCCATTTCCGTCATTTTTTTCCTTCATAACACAAAATTAAGATGATCTTTTGACGTCCCTCCCGTAACTATTAACAATGACAACGATATGACCCTTTCTACGTCACACGTTCTAGATAAACTATCTAATAAACGTCAGCTGATAAAACCGTTTATCCGATGCCACAGATAAAGTATATCCCGCTATTATCGTGAATTTTGAGCAAGGGCATACAACACGCAATCAACATTTGCTTAAGAAATTACATAAATTATTGTTTTCAAAATAATTTATACTTACGAATTGCTTGAATACTGTAATGCTACTTCTTAATACGAGGATATTTAAATGTCCTAAATTTTAAAAATTTAAAACAAATAAACTAAGTTAAAAATACACATATGATAAACGCATGACTTTCTCCTATAGACCTATTAACATTCTAACATTCGTGATTATTTTATTACCGTAACCGTACTCCTATAAAATGAGTCCTGCTGGAGTAAACAAACTACAGTCAACCTCGGTTATAAGGGATCTCAATGAGTGTCCTAAAAGATTCGTTATAACCGAAGTCCGTTATATCCGAGGTTAGCTTAACTTACGTTTTAAAATAACATTTAAATTAATACCACTTAAGTTACGCTTGTTTTCAGTTTTATTGCATATGGACAAGAAGAGATACATTTTGCACGTCCAAAAACACACATTATTACATTCCTGAACCCTTGATGTAAGTCACTGAAGCATCATGCACTAAGATGCCTGAATGCTCCCCTCCTTTACGCACCTACTGTACGTATTGTACAACACAGGCTAACCAAATTTTTAAATCCCCTCCCTCCATGGCGCAACAGCCGCTTGTGGGCCAGGTCTCCTCATTGTCGTGGCTTCACGATCACACTCAGACATACCACACTCCCGTAGGACTCCTCTGGACGAGTGATCGGCCCAACGCAAAGACCTCTACCTGACAACACACAACAATCACAAGAGACAGATATTTATGCCCCGGCGGGATTCGAACTCAATCCCAGCAAGCCTGAATGCAACTTAAAATCTGCATGCATACAGTTGATATTTCCTGCGCATGCGCATTGTACGATTCTCCACCTGGACAGCGGTCGTGGAGAATCCACCTGGGCTAGTCCAGGCGTGGAGAATCGTGAAGAAAAGTTAACAAATATGGAAAGTTTCAAAGATTCCTGCTGTGAAAAGTGTCACTATAGTGAAACTCAACTACAAGAAGCTCTCTACATGAGCTAAGCTCTGCTAAATTAAGTATAGAACTACTTAGAAAATAATGTGAACCCAACACGCCTCTGGAACAAGAGAGTATCAACTCTATCACATCTCAAATAAGACTTGATCGGAAAGACAGTCATAACTGGAGAGTAATGTCTTCAAAACGTACGAAAGGACAGATAAGCGGAAATATAAATATACGAGGAAAGGATTCAACACTTCCAATGAACCAAACACAGGTATCAGCAAATCGTTACGCGGCATTAGAGGCATATAGTGAAACGCATAGAAATGATATTGAAACGAATACTTCAACAGAGAATGAATTAACTTACTCGTATATAAGAAGTAAACCGAATAGTAACGTTAACAACGTCGGAAACTACAATACAACAATCAAGGAGCATCGTGCAGTTTCATCGAACCAGCCTAAATCACAACATAACCTACAAAATCCAAAGAAGAACCAAAAAGACAAGCGCATGGATGAAGATAAATTGCGCTTCTCCATCCCAACTGTAATCAACGATCAAACAATAAGAAAGGAAAAAGGAAAATCTACAACACCAACAAAAGTTTTCCAAGAGACCAACAAGAGGAACGCAGTGAATGTGCACAGCAGAGCTAGTTTCAAACCTCTTGGCTGCTACCTGCGCCAAAGGCGTGGTCACAACTACGAGTGTAGGTGGTAGGCGGGCTTTTATTCTGATGTTACCAACGCCTTACCGTCCATCATAAAAATATCCACCGGTAGACCGATTTCTGCGCAAGTTCAGGAAGTTTGCAACCAGCTCTACAGACACAAAGAAAAGTTACAGTTGGTTCCAAACTTCCTGGCCGCGCGCAGAAACCAACTTTCGTCTTCTCCCATCCGTCACCACAGTTCTGTGGAAGCATTCTCATGTTGCCACATGTTCATACCATTACTGGCCTCGTGTTGATAACTTAAAACAGTGTAATACGAGTGCCTCCAGGTTTTCGCGGCGGCAGCCTGTAAGAACAATAGCAACAGCGAACAAAGACTGGCGTTAACTGCGGATCGCGGTGTTGCCATGTCAGGGAAACAGGACCTTTTCTGATGACTCTTGGGTTTAACCCTTTAAAGACGAAGCGTATCTGTTTTATATAAGGACTCAGTGCGTACCGCGCAGTAAACACTCGCCACTTCGGTTATAAAAAGCCCATCTCTTAATGTTTTATAAGGCAAAAGTTGCTACTTGTTCTGAGATCCACACAAAACACATAAACGCAATGTGGGCACCACGCAGAATTTTTTAATGTTAAACCTGGTCGTATGTAAAGTTACCGCCAGGCTTTAAACGGTTAAATAATCTTCACAGCTCGATGTCTGAACCCAAAATGACCATTGTCACAGCAGAGCAGGTAGTGTACTGAGTATTCTCCGCCCCCGTCAGCACTAGCCATTGCAAAGACATTATCCTTCTTGCAACGTCTTGGAAAGAAGGGAATAGTAGTCAGCTTCCTTGCGAGTGCTTCAGTCGTGCAGTTAATTCGTGCAATGGCTCCAATAGTCTTAAACTTAATTGTAAAATTCTCCTTAGTCAGGCTAGAGAAATTGTCAGTAATGTGCATGCTCTTATAAAACGTGAAGCAAGAGAAGGAACCCAAATTCCAGTAAAAGATTTCGGTAGGAGAGCAGCTAACGCCACTGGCGTTCCGTCACGCACCGTTCGACGTGTTGTCAATGAAAGAAAATACCTGGAGTCGAAAGAAGGTCCTAGTACATCTATTTCCACACCTGGCAAGAACAGATCCAAACCTTCCCTGAAACCAACTGTTGATAATTTTGATGCAGAAGTAATTCGTAAATCCATTTATAATTTAGCTATGAACGAAGGTGAAATACCCACCGTGAAGAATTTGCATGCCAAATTAGTCGAACAGATTGCATTTTCTGGCAGCAAGTCAAGTCTGCGGCGTGTTTTGAAGAAACTGGGATTTAAGTGGAAGAGGACCCAAAACAACAGAATGGTACTGACTGAAAGACATGAAATTCGATTCCAGAGGACGACTTTCATTACAGGAATAAAGCAATACAGGCAAGAAAATAGACCGATAATATACACAGATGAGACATGCATACACAGCACCCACACTACACCGTATTCTTGGTCCGACGATTCTGACAAAAGTGTTCATGTGCCCGTAGCAATGGGGCGGAAGCTCATAATTGTACATGCAGGCGGTGAAGCTGGATTTGTTCCTAATGCCCTCCTCATCTTCAAATCAAATTCAAGAACCGGTGATTATCACGATGAAATGACCAGTGAGAAGTACACAAGGTGGCTAAACGAAAAACTTATCCCGAATTTGCCTCCACGTTCTGTAATAGTTTTAGACAAGGCTTCATACCATAATGTATAGGACAGCCCTGCTCCCACTTCAGATTCAACCAAGAAGTCGATACAGGTTTGGCTGACAGAGAGAAACATTCCTTTCTCGGCAAATATGTTTAAAACCGAACTCTATGAACTTATTAAACTGGAGAAGCCACACTTTAAATGCTGTAAAGTCGATAATCTGCTAGCAAAACACGGCCACTCCGTTCTTCGTCTTCCTCCCTACCACCCAGAATAAAACCCAATTGAAAAAATATGGGCATTTGTTAAAAACTGGGTTGCGTCGCACAACGTAACCTTAAAAACAGACGACGTCGTGCAGCTCTTGTATAATTTTCTTCGGTGACACCAGAGGAGTGGGCTTCCCGATGTCGCCTTGTTCAACGAATTGAAGGAGAATTCTTTGAACGGGAAGGCCGAATAGACGAATATGAAGATGGTGGTGCTGGCGGATCTTTCGAAATTCCTATAGGAACGGATTCTAGCAGCGGTGCAGAAGAATCAGACACAGATTCCGACCTCGCTGGGATTTGTGTACTGCCGTCTGACAGCGAGTAAATGAAGGTGAGTAAAGAAAAATCGAAACTGTTCCGATATCTGTCGTTAGGTTACATGCTACCACGTGCGTAGGTATACTGTATGGTACAACGCCTACCGGTCGACATTTTTATGATGGACTGTAAGGCGTTGGTAACATAAGAACAAAAGACCGCCTACCAAGTAGTTGTGACCACGCCTTTGGCGCAGGTCGCGGCCAAGACGTTTGAAAACAGCTCTAATGTGTATAGTGTTGACCCAAATAAATATGATGTGAATACAGCGTTGTGCCATAGAAATCTATGCCAAAAAAAAAAGCTGAACATAAAATTGTGATTTAAGGGGACAGTCACACAAGAAGTCTGGCTGGAAGGTTAAGAGATAATTTATCAGACAATTTTGAAATTATAGTTTGTACCAAACCAAACAGTAACATTGCAGTATTAGTACCTAATATAAATCAGGACATTGTGAATTCAACTAATACGGATGTTTCGATATTTATGGGTGGAATGAGTGATATAATCACTAAAAACTCAAATAATGGTCTTTGATACATATCTCAGTTTGTGAACAATAATACTCAGACAAATATTGTTATGCTAACTATACCCCATCGCTATGATCTTTCTTATTCTTCTGATGTAAACAAGGACGTCAAAAATTGAACAGAAAGTTCTGTAAATATACGAAGCTTACACTATTATGGATGTTAACCAAAATAGGGAATATTTTACGAAACATGGGCTGCACTTTAATGGTCTTGCAAAAGAAGTATTTTGTAAACAGATTGCCAATGTTATTGATCAACTGTTTCAAACTAAGGAAATCTTACCTACCTGCATGAATTGGGAAATTGACCAGTTGGATAGGATAAGTACTAATAAGATAAATATATCTAATGAATCTCAAAGAACAAATGGACAAAACAAGGAAAAAATGTTGAAACAAACAATAGCAATGGATAACAAAACAAATAGTTTAGATAACTTTTCTTTAACTAATACCAATTGTAGAACGTCATCTAGACAATGGAAGGTACCCAGTAATAATAATGATCTTTTATGGAAATTTTAAGGAATAAGTGGTGACAAGATTATCCAATTTGTTGATAAAGAACTTGTAAATAATGCCCCACAAATCACAAATATCAATTCAAACTTTTCAAGGGGTAACAAAACATTGGCATCAAACACGAATATTAATAATGATCATGATGATGGTAGTGAGGGTGATAGTATTGGTAATAACAAGAATAATACTACTGCACTGCTTGCCAAGAAGCAAAATAATCTGCATTTATAGTAATATGTAATGTCGCGTAAAAAATGTCCATGTATTTTAACTACTTTAACTTTGTAAGCATTTGTAAGTTATAACATGTAATTTGCGTACATATACTGTTCGGCCTAATGAAGTGAAATTATTAATTTATAATTATTTAAATTAATGCAGTTTGAATGACTGAATTTCACTTGTTTGTTTGCCCTTAAAATTTTCCTTCCCTTTTAAGTAAAAGATATTCTTGTTAACACCAGAAGCACAGAACTGAGTCAAATTTGGAAACTGCAATTCCATCTGCACAAATTTTAAATTTAGTTCATGGTTGTTTGGTTGTTCTATTCAAGTGCTTTCATAGTTCATTCAGAAAGTCCTGTTACAGTAACCATCAACATAAAATGATGTAGATGTATGGAAATTACAAATGGCTTCCAATGAATGAGATCCACTGTTGAATGTTTCTTGTGCAGTATGAATGTCCCCAGCTCAAGAAAATTAATTCATCTGCAATGTATGCAATGCTGGAAATAAAGTGGAACTTAACTGAAACCTACAGTACAGTCCAGCTTGGCAAACATTTGTCAGACATACTTCCCATTACACGTAGTTGAAAAAAAGATGCTTTATCACCATTGTTTTTCAACTTCTTTCAGAATATGCCCTTATGAGGGTTCAGGCAAACCAGGAGGGGCTGAAACTGTATGGTACACATAAGCTTCCAATTTACATTAATGTTGATTTATTGGGTGAAAGCATAAGCCCTGTAAATAAAAACACACACGATTCATTTTTCAGCCGAAAGGAGACTGGTCTAGAAGTAAATTCTGAAAAAACTATATGTTCTTGTCTCACAAACAAAATGCACAAAAATATCACAACATACAGAAAGGTAATAAATCCTTTGAAAGTGGTGCAAAGTTCAAATATTTGGGAAAACCCCCAACAAATCATAATCACATTCACGCAGAAATTAAGAGCAGACTGACTTCAGGGAATGCCTGCTACTATTCAGCCCAGAAACTTCTGTCTTCCTGTTTGCTATCCAAAAATATAAAGATTAAAATATACAGAACTGTAAGTTTGTCTGTTGGGTGTGAAACTTGGTCCCTCACATTGAGAGAGGATTATAGGGTGCTTACGAAGATATCTGGGCCTAAGACAGACAAGGTAACAAGGGAGTGTAAAACAATGCATAATGAGGAACTGTATGATCTGTCCTCCTCAACAAATATTATTTGGATGAGCAAATCAAGAAGAATGAGATGGGTGGGACATGTAGCACGTATGGGGGAGAGGCGAGGTGCATACAGGGTTTGGTGGGGAAACTGAAGTGAAAGAGACCACCTGGAAGACCCAGGCATAGATTGGAGGGTAAAATGAAAATGGATATTCAAGAAATAGGATGATGGGCATGGACTGGATTGATCTGTCAGCACAGGGACAGGTCATGTGCCCTTGTGAATGCGATAATGAACCTCACGCTTTTATAATGTGAGGGGCATTTCTTGACTAGCTGAGGAACTATTAGCTTCTCAAGAACAACTCTGCTCCATGGAGTTAGTTCGTTTGTTAGTCAGAAGCATGGGCTTCCTCATTCTGTAAGAGTATACCCACAACAAAGGACACTCACAGTTCAGCTGCATAACGAAGCAGAAGTACAGAAGCCATGAATCAAATCTTAATATAACAGCAGCAATGGCATAATATTAAATAGTGAGCCTAACTAATTCACAGCGCAGCAATAATTAGAACCAAATGTAAAACTAACCAACTACTTCACGTGCCAGAAAAAAAAACTTCTGGCTGGCATGTGAATTATGCAATATAACTGCACATTCTTCTTTAAGGGGGCAGGGACCCTTCTTGTACAGACATTGACCCCGATCCCTGGCTGGTGTGTACACCATAAAAAATACTGTGGCATGTATGCCACACAATGCATACAGCTGTATTCGAGCATTATAGCCTTTAACGAATAAAGACAAGAGTGGCCTTTGTATTACTCCAATTCCAGTGGTCATATTACTAGTCACAGAGAATATTAGTCACTGATCAGTTGGTATGTTATGCGCTACCAAAACAGTGGTGCTTAATATTTTATTGGTGAGTTTTTTTAATTCCTTCTGACAACCAAATAAGACCATATGTATTTACCTATTTGGTGCCATATGCATATGCTGTGTCGCAGGAGGGAGGGTTCACTTTCCAAAGGACACAGCATACACATCAATCAATTTGGGTCACTCTCATATGGTCATGTTGGTGCTTTTCCTTGGTATTTTGTTGTGTGTGTGTGTGTGGAGGGGGGGGGGGTGTTTGTGTGAAATTAAATCCTAATTCTGGTGTTTTGCACACCACCTCCAAAATTAATTCTGGTGCCAAAGAGTTATTCATTCCTGACCATACTTTTGCACAGTCTCATGGTACAGTCAATCAGACTTCAATGTACCCTGATCTGATGATTTAAATACCCTCATGTATACTGTTTTATTACTGATGTTCATTCAGAGTAACATGAGTTTGATTTTGTTGCAACATAAGGCATACTATAAATAAACATATTAAGATATGTGACCAGTAATTCAGCCTGTGTGCTATTATTTGTAGAACACAATATATGTAAGTCATCCAAGAAACCACTCCTGTTTACCAGTCCCTCAATTACCCAAGGATGGAAGGCATTGCAAAATAGCACAGATGATTCAAGAAACAAAATATCCTTTAGCTACTGTATCCGACATCAGGACACAAAATGTAAATCTATGGGAAGAACAGACCTTATAAAACGCTTTAAACTAATACTTAGGCATATTAGAAGAGGAAATACTAAATATGGATTTACAAAACATTGAGTAAGGCTTTTCAAAGCAACTATAGAAGCAAATTCTTGTTCCTGGTTCTGATTGAAAACAAGGTTTATGAATGCCCTTCACGTGTGTCTGTTATTTTCCCAGTCATTAATTAATACAATAAATAATCATCTCACTGAAGATTAATTCTCACAGCTAGAAATAGTAATTTTGCCATTACACTTTCAAACTTCCCAAGGAAGAATGTACACAAACAACATCACCAACAAGGTTTTCATATGACAATATACAACAACAGATTATAACTTAACGACTTTAATAAATAAAGTGAAAGTAACAGCCTTTGAAGAAAATCGCCCTGTAAAGAACAGTCATTAATACATCATAAAAAACAATGAATGCACTTCAATTGTCTAGAATATTTTTACATTAGAGAATAAAGATTTACAGATAAATGTAAATAAATTTAATATCATGTGTGAAACAAAAGGAAGAGTGTTAAGAACATGAAAGAAAGATACATGGGCAGAATGCTGTAAGACCATGGCTACCTCAACGTTAATATACAGTATGAAGCATGGAAATTGCTAGTGACACAAAAGAAGAGAAAATGTGAAGATTGAATGTGTAAGAAATGTGGCTGGATGTACAATAAATAATTAAAATATGAAAGTTAGAAATGAATAACAAGTAACAGAAATAACAGGGCCTGCCATGTGGAAAGAATGAAATATCATCATACAGGTACCTCGACAAGTAATGAAATACATTCTAAACAGTCACATATGCACCCATTCATCATAAACAACAGTCTAACTTCAAAACAAGACACTATTTGCTATGCAACAAAAATCTGACCTGCACACACGTGGACAGGGAAAATGGAGTATCTATAAGTGGTATAAAATAATAAATTCACAACTTTCTGTGCACAAAACTGGGTATCGTCTCAGCAAACATACACATTATACAGCCAGCCAGTCTATGTATAAGAAATTTTAACAGAATTCTACATCCTGGAAATAATAATAGAATGTCGCTTGATCCTTATGAAGCAAAACAAAACTTACGCAATGCATTATAATATGTTTAACCACCTGTATTAACAGGAATATGCACAGGAATGAATCATAATAAACTTATGCAACCACATATTTTACTAGTATATATTTTGTGAATAATTTGTAATAGCAACAGGAAAAGTAGCTTAATTATTTTACTCCATATAATAAATACTATCATAAAACATGGAATCCAACATTTTAAAAAATTAATGGTGTTGCAATTAGCATATTTTTCCAAAATGCATTTTACATTAACCTGAAGTTGTCAACAGCCAGCAAATGTAGCTACTGCAAATGTTACAACCTTAATTAATTAACAAATATTGTTGTGCTGACACAGATCTTTCCACATTTACTTAATGAATGACACTTATACACCTAAAAGAAGGAGACTCACTGGACACCCAAAATTTTGGTGGAAGGATCAGCAACAGAACATACCTGAAGGTCCAATCTTGCTATTAATGATGATTTTCCAAATTTCCCAAGAACAACTGTATAAACACAGTAACATTATCCCTAACATAACTTCTGCAGCTACTGCATCTAGCCCTTCCAATGTGGAGTGACGAGTTCACTTGCCCTCTGCATGCAATCATTTGCTGCCGAGCACCAAATATACTCGCATTGCGCAGTGTTGTCTTCATTCACTTATAACATGGATGGTTTTGGGGATATCATCTTAATATTTGCACCGTTTTGTAGGTATTGGAATGGCCTTCATGTGCAGGTAAAAGCTTTTGTCTCGTCACTGTTACTTCAAGTATTACGCAACATCGATTTTTGCTGCGAGTATCTGGAACAACCAGCACAAATCGGCTACTGCAGCTGCTGTGCTGGGAAAACTGCATGTGCATGCTAAACCCTGATGGGAGAAAAGGCATACCTGCTAGCTCTGTTGGAAATGAAAAATCAGTGTAAGAGTTACATCAAATTCCTTGCAAGCTCTAATGGTAAGAAAAAGCTAGCATCAGAACTATGTCCAAAACACCTACTGACCAAAAGCAAGATCCATGTCAGAATTATAAACAAAGACCCAAAAGCTCTCATAAAAAAAGGCCCAGTAACAATAGTAAGATTCACAACACAAGCAGGCTCTAATTTTATTGAGTCATACTGAGACAATGATTGGAATTTTGTTGTGCCATGTTAGGCAGGTCAACGATATAACCTATTTCAATGCATTATTCGGTGTTTGTTCCTAATTTCTCCTCCCCTCCTAACTCAAACCCCCTTCCTCTACTGTTTCCTGGAAATTAACTTCACTCCGCAACCAGTCTGGCTCAGTAGGTTGTTTTGATAAATTACGTTTTGGAGTGTGGTACAAAATCATGGTTTTGTTCAGGCAGACTTGGCTGCTGGGGTCCTTGTTGATGTTGCTGTGTTTTAGATACCTTGCAGGTGATTTTCATTTTCCACAGCATCAGTAAGTATTGTGTTATGTATTCCTTGTGGTATGTGGAACCTTTCTTCAGGTTTTGTTGGGCTGATGGGGGCAAGTTACATCAGTGAATATGTATATATGTACTTGACATATGTATGAATGAATGAATGAATGAACGAATGAATGAATGAATGAATGAATGAATGAATGGTGTGCGTATGTACATACATATGTATCTACGCAGATATGTCTATGTACGTATGTATATATGTATTATGTATGTAGGTATGTACGTACGTACGCACATCTGTATGCATGCATGTATGCATGCACGCAGATGTGTGTGTGTGTGCGCACGCGTTTATTTCACAAAGAGAAATTGTAAGTATTCATTCATTTTCCTACTTGTGAGATGATAAATTTATTTGTTATCTGTTTATCTTCTGGCTTGTCTCTGGTAAGTGTGTAACCCCTCCAGTATGTGCTGTCATGTCCTGGTGTGTATATTTTGGGATATTACGCAGAGACAGGAGGGGTGAGGTTACATTGTAAGACAGGATTTTGCTTGACAGAGAAGGATATGTGTATGTGTGCTAGTCTGAGAGAGAGGGGGGGGGGGAGGCAGGGGGGAGGCGGCAGGGAGGAGGAGAGAGAGGGGGTAATGTGTCATAGACCATCACCTGCCTGTTGTTGGCAAAAAACTAAGAAGAATTGGAGTGTTACTTCAGCCTCGCATACGTAGGATTCATTTGAAATAATATCCAAAACACCGCTTACACTTTTTGCTTCCATTTCAAGCACCAGCTTAACCCTCTAAAGCCTAGTGGTTACTATATATACTGTCGGGTTTAACACCAAAAACTCTGCATTTTTCTCAAAAATTATTTATCTGTTCCACATGAATCTTACAACAAACAGCAGTTGCCAAATTGTTTTACTAATACAAGCACTGTGTTCTCTGTGAGGTATGAAGTGAATATAATGTCAATACTTTTTAGTCTTCATAGGGTTAATACATTTATTATTAAGTTTATCATCACCGATTCAATTCAAATTTGTATGATACTTACTACATTTCAGTATCTTACTTCAGTGCCAACAACCAAAACAGAACGTGAAACTGTATCCACCATGGAGCAGCTTTAATCTCTGCCATGATCCAAATCACTGAACCTAGCAAAACTTGTATTAATCCTTTCCTTGCTAGAATATTGTCTGTTGGGCCTGCCACAGTCTGATGATGGCATACCAATGCATATTTGACCATCATTCTCAGCCTGTTATATTAGATAGAGGGTTTTGTTCTTAGTGTAGTACCTCTGAAATGTTCAGACAACCTGCATTACTAGCCACAGCAAGAACAGAATTAACTCTAAATTTCTAACAGCACGTAATGATGACTGAATGGTAACAATTTATGAACACTTAACAGCCCCACACTGTTTTTATAGCTTCATCCTGTAACACTTACAAGCATAAATGAACATAACAATATATAAAACTATACCGCGTCTATTTACCATTTCTGAACTGGGCACATTCATTATGATCCAAGAATAATACCTGATACTAATAAAGAAAATGTGAGTTCATAAATTAATTTTTGTCAGCATCTTGTCTCTTCAACCACATATTTACAACATCCACTTCCATTTGTATATAAATGTGTCCAATCCAGTTAAATAAAGGTAATATTACAAGCTGTATAAATGTCCCTGATATCCACTTCCATGCGTGCATGGGCTAAAATTATGAGAAACAACATCAACATTAAAATTCTATAAACATTTCTTTTAAATGAAGTGAACAACTAACATTTGTGTCTACCCCGCCTGAGCTTGAAGTTCATGCAGTGTATCACATGATGGCAGAGGAATATTCTGAGCTTTCTGAAATAATTCCCGGTCCCCGAAGTTGCGTGCCTTCCATATCATTGTTTCGCCTGAAAACAGACACAACAGGATTATGAGACATTAAATAATAAACAGATAGAAATGTCAAATGGTGAAAATGACAATGTGTATATACCAAAGGGAACCTCAGATTGAGAAAAAAACAATAGGGCCAATGTGTGAGCCTCTACACTTACACTGTTACCACCACGTACTAAGACTGCTCCTTCTACCAACATAAACCTATGGGTAGAGGCAGCACAGACCAGACCACCTTGCATGCTCAGGATATTGCAGTCTGAGAACTAATTTTAGTTTTTTAGCCTACTTTCCCTACATTATGAGAACAGATAAACTCATGGTTAATGTCTTGGGGTCTACTCCCACTTTCAAATAGCTTCTGAATGACAGACTTTCATGACATATGGTCAGAACATTACACAATATCAGACCATTGCATCTTTGTACCTTGATTTTATACCATCAGTAATGCCAAAATGTCAGCCATACAGACACCTGAGGTGTGACTAATATACTTACCACTTAGTGTGAGATCCTGAAAGTTTGCATCATAATCAATGTTAAAAATATGAAACCTCTGTTACAGTCATTTGCTTGTCCAATTAATAGAAGAGGTCTGCACTAAATTTTCCAAAATCTTCTTGGTGCTGTATAAGAAACTACATACTACCAGAATATTTATATATTCAACATACATAATTATTTTGCACCGTACTTTACAGACTTTCTGGAACTGTTGCTCCAGTTATTTAGTGGTGTTGACATCTAAATCTCTCAATTCCCTATACTGAAACATGACTGTCTCACAAGTATTTTATTCTTTATGAGCACAGTCTGTCCACCTTAACCTATTTTCTGGGTATCAAAACATACAATTACACATCAGTGCTGAAACTCATGCCTAAAATCTACTGATGTTTTATGGCTGCTCCTTCCAAACCTGTGAACAAGACAAGGAGTCTGTACTAATCCATTCTAAAGTAGCCTTTACTGGTTCCGGGAAGAACAGGCACTACACTTTCTCTGCAGATGCAGACATGTACCCACACCATACACCACAGGTCTGTGAGTCCTTAAAGAACTTGCTCCCTCCATCTTCAGGGTTCAAGTGAGTATGGCTAGCTGTACTCAGGTTTGATGGGACAGATGTCCTGGGTCAACAAAGGACCACATGGAGGTGGTAGCCCATCTGAACCTTGGAAGCAAGATGGTAGGTAAGTCTTGTCTGGGCCAACATGAATAACAGGAGAAAGGACATTACACGAGTAAGTACGGTAAAAGAAGCAACATCTTTTACGTTTTCTTCTATTTTTTAACTAAATTTTGGGACTGCCTGTATGATTCTAACAGATACCAGTGAAATATGCAGTATTTAATGGTGAAGGCATGCATCTCATTGTCAACGTCCATCGACATCATGGCAGCGAAACAACATTCTCAAGCCACATGTTACAGCTGCCTCACAAGACACTCAGCACATACACACTCACACTGAAAGCGTAGCAACCATGGTCATTTGTACAGCGACCATATCATCTGTTGTAGCAACCATGGAGATAATCACCACTGATGTTAAGCGAGAGACAACTCCTGCATTTTGATATGAAGTCTACTTAGCATAATATTAAGCTACAGTCACTGACTGGTGTTGGTATACCTCATGTAAGACACGTTTAAGGTAGCACATTTTGTAATGATAAATTTGATGAATCCCCGCTACCCTTCTCTACTATACAATATGTAACAATACACACCATGGAACTCCCTTGTAACTGAACCATTAGGATTGAGCATTAAGTAAAGACACTGCAAGCTACCTACAATCACTATTGAATATACTGATAACTAAGCACCTTTAAAAATGTAAGTGAATTTAGTGGAGTTACACACTTAAAATGTGGAGTAACAAAACGCACCCAATAAGAGTGGAAATATGGTGGTGGTCCTTGATGGTGCTGCCTCCTTCATAGTGCCTTATATCAACAATTATAGGGGGTAAAATGTGCAAAAAGGCTCTTGGTATCTACATTTGATTACTTCCATAGTTTCATGGATTCTGTCATTATGTTGTGATGAGGAACCAACAGTACTTATTCAGCACATCATGACATCACCAACACCCAATCAAAGTTAACATAAAAAATGTGTCTACTTATGCAAAGTGCAAGGTTAGTGGCTAGAACCAAGGGTTAGTAACTGTCAGATTGAAACAGTTGCAGAATTTAATAAAGAATGTGTGTAATAAGAAAGCAGTGGGTGTGAATGACTTTTCACAATAAAGGTGAATGCTATCTTAGTCACTATAGAATGCTTTCTAAACATATGACATGAATTTTTGTGGTTACATATAATTTTTCTAAAAAGAATAAAACACAGAAGTGAACATGATAACAAACATACTCATTTAGTATAAAGGTAAGAGGAGCCAGAAAAAAACACCTTTTGTTTTTAAGATTGGTTTCCATTGGTCTACAAATGCTTCAAGATACACCAATCAGTGTAAGACTTCTCCACAGGACCAGTGTGCAGCACCACAAATGTGACTAGGCTGGATGTTCACCACCCTGCCCTGTTGAAGGAAGGTGCCAATTTCTCTTAAATATTGGCAAACCAGCCTGCTAGAACTCCATGTCCCCACAAACACACAACTTATTTCCTTTAGCAATTCACTGTTCAATACTATCTCCACCTGGAATGCAGTACATTCAGACATACTTACGATAGTTTTTCTCCCTAAAGCAGGAATGTTGCAGGTTTGTAACGTATTCCTCCTCTACAGTTATTTCTAATCGCCGCAAACTTCCTTGATATTCTGTATGGAAGTTCTCTTTGACAAAATATGGTACTTTTAGGTTCAGTGTCTTGCGCTGAACTGGATACTTCCTGCATTTGATAAAAGCAATAAAAATTAGAACAACAACATTCCAATGACATGGGAATATTTATGACAGATGATGACTCTCACACCTTCAGAAACATGACTCCTAAACGTGAACCTAAATAAAAGCAAATATATAATACTATCTAACCTACTTAGAAATAAATTGCCTAATGTAACAAGAACACTTACTTACCCACATATGGAACTGCAAATATTTCTGCAGGTTCTGTCCAACATCCTTAATAAGCTTGTGCTGAAGAAAATATTTAAAGAGAGATAGCTAACAGGGGAAGGGAAATACATAATGATGGCATTTATAATTTATAATCTTGACCCAGTACTGTTAAAAGTCATTAAAATGGGATAATTAAGACAGGATGAATACTGTGTTTGCCTGAATATAAGACGAGAACTTCTTTCTAATTGATCTCCTTAAAAATGCGGGGTCACCATTTAATTGCGCACAAAGTGAAACATGTTCCAGATGGGTATTTTCATGAAAACTGAAGATTCTGAATTGGGGGTCAGCTTATATTTGTGTCAAAACAGTATTCACATGCATCAGAGTTTATACTTGCATGAAATACACACAAAATTTTGGGCAGAAAACCTATCCACTTGGGAGACAGCCACAGATGGGAGGACAGTAAGATGACGGGTATAAAGAAATAAATTCAAAAGATGTAAACAGAATTTAATGGGTCACGATAGGATCCAGCACCAGGTCTGGGTGCTCCTTTACACTGTAACCCAAGAGTTAGAGCATCGTTACAAATTTCAACTAGGTTTTGATGCATGATTATTATGCCCCACCCAGGGCCAGTGGTTGTCTAGTCTGTGACACTGCTGCAGTCTATGTCTAATAAAAAAAAATTATGAAGCCACATATGCGGCGTTCTGTTCAAAGTCCACTAGTTTTTCACCACACAACCACCTCCAATTTGGGTGGGATGTAACTGCAGTCATACAATGGTGTGTCAGGTTACCAAAACAAAAGTATTGCAGAACAGCTGTCTGGAGCATAAACTCTACTCTCTTCCTGCACACAAGAAGTTGGCCCCCATTTTTCCACTTTATCCTTTGTGTACTGTGTAACTGTATTACAGAAAATTAATTAAATAGCCCAACTAACTTTACAAAGTTTATGTTGTTTATTTATAAAACTGACATACACATTTTGATGTCTATGTATGTGTCATCCTCAATGTCCGGACAATATTACCTTATTTCACATGTGTTTGGCTTAGTTATGAGTACTGACTTACACCTTATAATATGTCACCATTTCCAGGCCATTTTGCAAGTGTTAAAGGTAAAAAGCAAAGTTCTCCCTACAACAGGCCATGAAGGCCTAGAGGGGGAGCAGAGGCATAGCTCTAGTCTTTCTTTAACCTTGGCACTAGATGGAGATGGGTGGTCAATGCCACACCCCGGCTGCTTTACCCCCGGGAAGGAGCCGCTGTACCCACTGTACAGGAGGCTGGGTTGGAACCGGGGCCAGTCTGGATGGGTGCAGAAAATCTCACCAACACCACGATTTGATCGCCAGACTATCCAGCCCATAGCGAGTCACTACACCAACTACACTATTCCAGCATTAAAGGTAAAAATCTATTTCATAAGTCCTAAAACCATTAAAAACATATTTACAGTATGTACACATAAATTCAATTAAAACTGTTAGCATACAACATCTACCTATACAGTCTGTACATTTGTTTAGTAGTTACACTCATTTCTCTGTATCTGCATATATTCTTCTATTACATACTACACAAACATTTCACGTGCAGTGTACTTTGTTGCACTTACCCATAATGAAATCTCTCTGTTTACTGACTCACTTTCTATTATGCTAATCACTGTTGCTGGTGTTGCATTATTTCTTTTATATACACTCCATCCTTTTGCTGAGTACCATACTGTATCCTGCATGAAGTTGTGGTTGCTTCCACACAGCAGTTGTTGTTTAAGCTGTTGTGTGTATGAACTATTATTACCCTCATCTTATCCATCCTATCTGTGAGCTGGGGTTCAAGAATACCCATTGTGAGTCAACAAATCAAAGAGTATGTTTGATATCGTGTTGCAGAACATCCCAGTTCAACCACAGGTTAGGTTATTGTAGGGAATATTTAGATGTCATTTTTTGTATTATTTGGTTTATAAATTAGAACACAGGTTAATGGGTGTTTTCATTAGCTAGAGCTATGAGGGAAGTCTCAACATGACTCCAGTGTAGCTGCAAGTAACCTACAGAGCATAGGGTGGAGGACCCATTAGCTAGTGTCAGGGTAGACAGTAGCTTTGCAATGCCTCTGCAGCAAAGATATTTGATATTTGACAGCTTAAGACAATCATAAATAGTTGTGAAGATGTCAGGCATAATCTGGGGTCTACAAACTACAAGTTTACAACGCTGACACTAAAATGGGTGGCCAATTGAAATTAACATTTTGGTTTTTCAAAGAGGCAGAACATCAGATTTCACAAAATTTTAGGTCAGTCAGGCAATGGGAAGATTAGAAATTATTCTACATTTTTCTTATGAATCCATAGAGGTGAATGCCACCAGGATGCTATACACACTTTTGTTTCGGCTCTTGTAGAGATTGCATGTACCAACTATGGGCTCCTCAAAATTTTAATTTCAGTCTACTATAAATTATATTTGATAACTAGGTGATATTAAAATATTATTAAAATTAAAACTTTATTCAACCAGGTACACTAGACTACGTGGAATGCAGTGACTAGGTTATTATTAAGCAAACTTTGGCTTTTGAAATCTGCTATAATATACAAGCCTAAAGCACAACACTCATAAGTCAACAACATACTGCTAAACCAAAGAGTGAAGTACAGTGCGTTACTTCTGATAAATTAAAGCTGTGATCTTAAAATAAACTTATTAATAATTTGTTATTATTTCATATTGATTGGACAGTTGAGTGTAGTGTGCCTTAAATTCCCTGGAGTGTTAGAGCCCATGTTCACTGACAAGGAGTTACTAGAGCCTACTATCATATCTGGATCCATCACCTCTACATCTTTCACAGAAAATTACTAGCTTTGTTGCAGGTTACTCACTACTGGTGCTCCACATAAATTAAAATCCCACCTCCCACAACCTTTCAACACATCCTTAAGAATTATGATCTCCAATTTAATACATCCTTGCATCAAACACTTTAATAAAAATAAAAGTTACAGGTGAAGGAGTTATCAAGAACAAAGACTGTCGTGAAATGGTAGGTGCTGTTATCAATGAGGACAGTAGCAACTGCAACGTTCTGTTCATTTAATGAGCAGCATTTCCTTGTTCGTGCCATCTATATATGTGGTACTTTTCACAAATGACGAAGTACCACACAACACAAGATACCAGTTTTAAGTGGATTTAAATGTACTCTAAAGGCATTTCAGTGCTTTTAGGACTGCACACAAATAGTCTACTTTTACCTGTAACATTTGCAAATGGCATACATAAGGACAACTTTACCAACAGGTGTCACTTTAAAATAATTTAAATTTTTTCTCCGCTCTTACTTTCTTAATGGTGTGTTCACAGTGAACAGCTCCAAAAATGCAGCTACAAGCTTCACCAAGTCCACCTGTCTGTCTGCCTGTCCATGTACAAAAATTTGAGAACTTCAGAATACATTCCCATTAAATTTGATTATTGCACAGTTCTACTGTTCACACTTTCCAATTTTGGCTAAAATCAAACAAAATAATCATGATTGCATGAAGATCTACATGTGTTTCAGCATACATCCTGAGCATATCTTGCTGTATATTCATCAGAATGAAAAAAATCCGATAGAAGTTGTAGAAATAAATGAAACACATACTTTACAACAACACACACACGTGAGCTTTTCACGCTTTTGCAGCAGAGCGGTTGAGGTCTCCATTCTTCTGGGACATGGTGCCACATCACTAGGTGATTGGTATCCAAAGTTCTGAGACAGCGTAGTTCCTCATCTTAGGGGGTCAAATGTCAAATCTTGAAGATGAGACAACTATCCTGTCTCGAAATGTTGGGCACCAATCACATAGTGACACAGTGCCGTATCCCTAAAGAATGCAGGCCGTTGTTAATACACGTCTTCAATACAACACAACAAGCAGCAGAAAAAGTGGACAACTGCTACCCCATGCATATGTCCTCACCTGTTGCACCTACATTCTGCAGAATTTTGACTCAGTACTCAAGCATGCCTGAAGCACCCCTGTCATTTATGGCATAATATACAGAGCCAGTATGTAACAAAAAACATGAAATACTTATCATTTAAGTTTTCTAGACAACACTGTTATCATTACAGCTAATTAATCAAATGTCCTGCATCACAGTTTACATTATGTATTTAAATATTAACATCAGTCAAACCTTTTATGTAACAGCTAAGCTATCTGATACAAACATAACATAAATTATGATAATTACAGTTAAAAAACAATTCCTTATTTTAGGTCTGTTCAGTTCATCTGGTTTACCAAGCAGCACTTAAAATTAAGTTGTATAAACTGTTAGGCAAAACATTTAATACAAGACACTAAGGGAAATAATCTAGTAATATAAATAACACAGCAATTTACAAAACTAAAATTTTACATATATAATTGTTCATATGTCTATTACCCTTAGCTATACACCACGTCATCAGCTATGACAGCATAACTATGATCACATGGACAAAATACAAACGCCAATTTATGCAACTTCGTGAGTCTGATGATGCTCTGTTGTTTTTCATACTTCATGATAGGTTTATTCAGTCTTTATCCCATCTTTAACACATGCCTGACAAAAGTGTGGTTCCTGTACAGATTTCCTGCCAATTCACAATTAAAAAATTTGCCTGTCTTGACTTGACAATATGATAATACCAAGGGCATAGCTGGGGTCGGTTGAGTGGTGAGGCTGTCCTGGGCAGCAGAGTACAAGGAGCGGCACAATACATACTTCAAATGGAAAAAATCTGATTTCATGCGCTCAACAAATTCTAAATTATTGAGACAAATAAAAGGAAATTCAATGAATAATTACAATTCTTTTATGTTTCATAATTTCTATCAGTGGTGGCCATTGTGATTGCTCACCCTGGGCATCAAAAAACCTAGCTACACCACTGGATATTAAAATTTCTCTTCTGCCTGGACAAGCTTAAGAAATAAGTGTCCTATGAGCTGTTTTCTCCAAGAATCCTTGTCTTTCAAAATTTTGGCCTTCTGCCCCTGCAAACAGATTTTGCTTTGATCAGTTAATTTCAAAATTGTTCTATGTGCAATAACATCTACTGTACTGTGGCAGAAATTTCTGTCTTTTAAATTGCCTCTATCTGCAACCTGAGCCAAAAATGGGCAACACTGCAAAGAATTCACAGTAATGGTATTTTAAAATGAGCAAAAAAAACACAGGGAGGCAACACTAGCCACTGACAAAATTATTTATCTGCCACAGTGAACTTTGTTTTGGTATAATTTTGTAATAGAGTTTGTGATCCCTTATCCTTGTGTAGTGACAGGTCAGTGGAGTTTTACAAAAACACATGGGTTACGCACAAATTACAGTCACATTACTGTATGAGGAATCAAATTTATTTATTTGAGATTTGCTGAACTACAATTAAAGTTACCGTATGCAATAACATTCTTGGAACTCACAAACTGTGGCCACAATACCTTGAAAATTTCCATGTGAAATATGTGTTCTGTGTGTAAAATAAAACCTTCATCCCACAAGGGAATATTTTCACACTTTTTAAACTTCCTATGTTTCCGGTGTATTTAGTTCAAAGGAGAAATTCCAACAATACAGTAGATGACATGGCCAAAAATGCAAAATCAGCAGCACCAATGTCAGCTTAAACAGGCACAGCCTTAAATGTAAGCCATGAGATATTCACTGTGAAAAAGAGTGCAACAATATGATCCAATATGACGTACCTACATTTGCCAAATGCCTTTTCTGTATATCACATACGTATAAGTACTGATGTTCCTCTCAAAAAACCAACCTCTGGCATCCCCGTTGCAGAGGGGGGTAACATCTATAGGTGGCTAACCAGGGGCAATGGTCTGCCCATGTCAAGATGTGAGGCATCATGCCAAAAGCTGCATGGCACTGGGGTGGTAGTAGAAGTGCCACTAATGATGCTGTTGGGGCACCAGGCAGCACCCCATTGTATTTATGCCTTCCACCTGTAACGGGCTCTGTGGGCAGTGACTGTTATTTCCCCATTACTTATAGGACTCTTACAGAGAAAACGTGAAATAAAAACCTATCAAAAGCAGGGACGCTGTGGTACAGGAGGACCTGCATAGTTGTGTTCAGCAGGGGGCCAGCCAGTCTGGCTAACCACCCCAGGGAGCTGGTATTCCCAGCATACCTACGGATGTTGAGCATTTAACAAAAATGAAGAACAGGCACAAGACGTCCCGAAAATGAAAATTTGTTCAAATTAATCTGCACCATAGCAAAGCTGCGACAGCACTCCTTTGCTGAAAACCTGCTGAAGGGGAGATAGATGTAGTACTTATTCACGAACCCTGGTTTTATGGTAACCAAATAAGGGGATTACGCAATATAAGGGGAACACTGTTTTCTGCTGGACCTGGTATTGCTCCTGGATCCTGCATTTTTGTCAAGAACACAATTCGTAGATTTCCAGTGTCGGAGCTGTGTTCTAGGGATCTGACGAGAGTGAGGATGACTTATACTAGAGGAGGGAGCAAGAGGAAACTTACTGTTACCTCAGCATACCTCTCCTATAATTCAGATGAACTATGCCTGTCAAAGGAGTTAAGGGAAGTCATTGACTACTGCAGTAGAAATAAACTGTAGCTCATCATTGGATGTGATGCCAATGCACACCACATTCTATGAGGCAGCATGGACATCAATTCACAAGAAGAATGCTTAATTGAATATTTGGTTACCACAAATCTTAATATTCTTAACAAAGATAACAAGCCTACTTTTGTAATTAGTAATAGGAAGAAGGTTACAGACTTGACACTAGCGACTGACAAGACAGGGGACCTAGTGACTAAGTGGCATGTGTCTGATGAGATCTCTTGGTTACACCACAGATACATAGTATTTCAAGTGTGTGACCTGTAAGTTACCAAGCTCACATATCGCAGCCCCAAGAGAACCAACTGGGAATCCTATTGGGAAGACCTAAAGGCGAATCTAGGGGCTATACAAAGAGTTATACACTTGGTGCAGGAGGTGGAGCTGGCTGTTGACATGTTGCAACATGCCATCCTCTTATCCTGTCACCAATACTGTCCAGCCAGGGTGGCTCTCATGCCAAGAACAGTTCCTTGGTGGTACAAAGAGTTGAGCCGCCTTAAAGCTTCAACAACATGGCTTTTTAATCAAGCTAAAAGGACAGGTGACTGGGAATCATATAAGACAGCCCTCACCTGTTACAACAAAGCGATCAGAAAAGCCAAACAGTCCTCTTGGAGGGACTACTGTCAGGGATCGAGGAGGTACCTGACAGGGCCAAACTCATGAGGATCATGGCCAGTCAGATGGCGAACAGGGTGGAATCTATTACGCTACCTGATGTCCAGTATTACACAATCTAGGAAAGAGACCCTGAGGGAACTATGCAGAGTACATTTTCCAGGGTTTGCTGGAGAAGATGTAACCTTGGAAGGACAGGGGCAGCCAAACCTAAGAGCATTTGCTGCTTACAAGGAGGACTGGGAACTGTCTGAAAGGGTCACTGCTCAGCCTAAAATGAAATGGGCAATATGCACTTTCAAACCATTTAAATTGGCAGGGACTGATGAAATTGTACCCACACTCTTGCAACAAGGAATCAGTCACTAAACGACTCATCTGTGCCATATCTTTAGAGCCTGCCCAGCAAGAGCGTAAATACAGAAAGCTTGGAGGCAGGTCAAGTTGATGTTCATTCCTAAACCCGGTACGGCCAATTATACTGAGGCTAAGGCATGTTGTCCTATTAGTCTGTTGTCCTTCCTGCCAAAAACGATGGAAAAGATGGTGGACAGGAATATCAGGGACAAGATTTTGGGGCTATGTCCTGTACATTGATACCAATTTGCCTACCAACCACTGAAACTGCACTGCGTCATGTGATCATACATATAGAGGAAGCAGAGGCAAACAGGGAAGTTACATTTGGAGTTTTTCTAGATATTGAGGGAGCTTTTGACAGCATCCTATCTGACATCATAACATACGCTGCCAAACAGCATGGGCTTGGAGAAATGATCTGTTGACAGATCAGCTCCACACTGTGTGGCAGGAATATCACAGCCATGCTTGCCAGAGAAAACCTGGATGGGTCTGTGGCCAGCGGCTGTCCACAGGGTGGCAATCTATCACCTCTGCTGTGGAACCTGGTTGTGGACAAACCCACAGGATGGCTCAATGGGAATGCTGTTATACATTGGGGTATGCAGATGACATTGCCATCCTCATCCACAGAAAATTCCTGAACACCGTCTCACAGCTTCTACAGGAGGCTCTGACTACAGTACAACAATGGTGTGATAGGACCCAGATGTTTCTCAATCCACAAAAGATGGTGATAGTACCATTCACCTGGAAGAGAGATATAAGGGGCCTGAAGGAACCAAACCTCTGTGATCACACATTGCAGCCAACTACCGAGGTCAAATGCCTTGGACTTATTCTGGCCAAGGGATTCATGTGGAAGGCACGGCTGAAAAATGTGATGAATAAGGCCTACAGGGAATTATGGCCCTGTAAGGGCACATTTGGTAAAACCTGGGGCCTGAAACCCAGGTGGCACATTGGATCTACACCATGGTACCATGGTGATCAGACCTGTATTAACCTGTGGCTACATGGTTTGGTGGCCAAGGGTCAGCTGCAATTTCAGCAGGACAGAGCTCACTAAATTACAGAGATTAGCCTGTCTGGCTATAACATGGGTGATGAAGATGACATCAAGAGCTGCAATGGAGGTTCTCCTGGGACTTCCTCCTCTTCATGTGATGAATGAGGCAGAGGCCAAGGTGGGGATCTACAGACTAATGTGTACCCAACAGTGGCGACCTAAATCCACAAACTTTGGTCACACAAAAAAAATCTTGGGATATGGAGCACCAGCCTTTCCGATATGCTTCCCAGGTACACATACCACAAGCTACTCACAGTCAAGTTACCTAATAAGTGTGAATGGCAGGAAAGGTTCAACCCAGAAAACAAAGGGGCCTGGTCTGGTACATGGATGGGTCCAAGACCAAAAACGACACTGGTACTGGAGTGTACAGATGGAGCTCGAGAAGGGGGCACAGCTTCAGTCTTTGGGTTGACACCATGGTAGTCCACGCTGAAATATATGCCATAAAGCCTAATAAAATGGAGAACACAAAAAAGGGCTACACAAATAGGAACAACTGTATTCTTTCCAATAGTCAGGCAGCCATCAAGGCCCTTGACAGCTTCCAGATAAATTACAAATTCGTCTGGGGCTGTCATCAATCCCTGGTGAAACTGGCAGAACACAACAGGATCCAACTGGTATGGGTGTTAGGACACATGGGAACTGACGGAAATAAAATAGCTGATCAATTAGCCAGACAACGCTCATCACATCCACTCACAGGACCTGAACCTGCATTTGGTATATCTGTAAAGGTTGCCAGGGAGGTGATCACGGACTGGACGAGTAGGAAACATGAGGAGCACTGACAGTCCATACATGGACAAAGACAGGTTAAGGACTATCTTAAAAAACCCTCCACAAAAAGCTGGGGAACTGCTCAGTGTGAGCAGAAACCAGCTAAGAATAATGACAGGGTTGCTAAATGGACACTGTCATTTAAAAGAACACCTATCTAAACTGTGGTTGGTAAACAGCCCTGAGTGTGAGAGATGCAAGCAGGCACCTGAAACGGTGTCACACCTTTTTAGTGACTGTGAGGCTTTGGCCACATTAAGATTCAGGTACCTGGGTCATTTTATGAAAACTGGTGATCTTGAAGATATCTGTGTCCACAAAATACTGCACTTTGTTCAAGGTGCAGGACTGTTGACCGAATATGCTAATGGGGTGCATAAAAGATCGACAGTGGTCGAAGTGTATGGGTCACTGTGGTGTCTGCCCTTCTGTATTCTACTCTATTCTATTCTATTCTGTTCTGTTCTATTCTATTCACTGATGTTCCTTTATTACTGAAGCAGAATGTATAGTGACACAAAAAGTATTTATTATACATTTTAATAAATGTGTAATTCTTACTAATTTGAATTGCGTATACAGTATTTCTCTGAATGGGGTGACCTCCATTACTTCAACATAAATGCAGAGACCACATCTCTCTAGCAGTCAGTGACTAAACCATTCAACAGATTTTCAAGAAATCTGGTATACAAGTTCTTTACAAAAGGTCGTCCATCATGCTTGAGTTTCATGAAAATCGGTACAGTGTAAACCACACCTTACTTATGGGCATAAATAGATTTCTATCAATATTTTCCACATTTATTGTCCAGTTTAGGTGAAATTTGGTGTAAAGTATCTGAACACAATGTTACTGAGCATCTGCGAGTTTTGTAAACATCAGCACAGGAAAGGTCATACTTTACTTATGGGTGAATAAAATTACATGTACATATGTACCAACATCCTTCTGTCTCCATTAAACCCAGCCACTCTACCACCATTTGTCACTGGGGTAAGGTGTGGTAACATCTCCTAAGTATCTGCCATTAAGGCTATATAATGGTACGTACCAGTATGGGGAGGTTACTGCTTCTTCACTTGCAAAAACATTATGTTACTTATGCTATTTTTTTATCAACAATATTCTGGGAATACTGTGTCTGGATGAAGAATTATAAATGAATAATGTGGTAAAATGACACTTTGTGGAAAGATACGTCAAATATAATTACACAATGTTGAAATGTGTGGCTTTTGGGACCAGAAGACCTGAATGATAATTGGACTAACATATACCATTTCATAATAATAAAGTTCAAGAATGATAATTGTGTGAAAACAACGCATAAGAGGAAGAGGGGATCCAGACTTCACTGCTACAGAAAACTAAAAGAATAATAATATTAAAAGGATTAATATCAACATTCTAACATGCTAATGACCAGGTCGTCTCATGTGAGTACAAGGAATAGCTAGAGCAGGCAGCATATGTTCAAGCTGAACACTCTGCATGTTCATGTCTGGTGCAAATACAAAATATATCACAAGAAGGAGTACAGCAATACTACATTCAAATATTTAATAGATACTCAGTTGGTCTACATCATTTAAATACAGTAAAACTTGTTTAAGATGTCCCCGGTTATGAAAATTTCCCACCTAAGAAGTCAGGATAAAAAAGCACCAAAATTCTCCCATTTGATTAACATTATATGTTGCCCTTTTAATACATACCCACATAAGAAAATTTCCCGCCTAAGAAGTAACAAATTGACAATGAAACAATTTTTTTACCCATTTAATATATTTTCTGTTTCAAAATCTTAAAGAATTTCCCCCAGTTTCCATTCATTCCATTTCCAAAATGCAGCACTCAAATGGCACGGTCAGCTCATATAGGTTAATCTCCAAGGTCCTTTCCACCACGTTTCACACAGCAGAATGACATAACCTCACGGCCAACGCGAAGGTGTCATATTTCTTCCGTGATGCAGAGACTGCAGTCAGTCAGTCCCCACTACTCGGTCCATCACGACAACTGAAAAATTGTATTGGGCGGGCGAAAACTGATCCTAGCTGTTCCGTGACAGCATATGCCTGCGTTTGGCAATGCTGGCATGTGGCAGCTTACTTGCCGCTTCAACTGCCTGGGACTTGGAGGAAATGGAGGCAGCCAATAACATTTGAAAAAGTTTAGGCGTGTGTTAGTTGAAGTGACACTATGTTCCACATTGTTGGGAGGACAGTGGTTTGATGTGACATAATTGGGTGATCAATGGCGACAACTCGTTTAAATGTAATTTACTGGTGGTAATATAAACACGTCATGGTGTAGTGTGACTGTGAAATGTGTGGTGACTGTGTACAGATAAGTTACATCAGCAATTCCAGAAAATAAATTCAAGACACTGCAGAGTTAGTGAAAGTAACTGGAACTCCTGACCACCCCTTATGGTCTACCCAAAAGCGATCCTATGGAATCAGAAGATGTATACTGCTACTGTTTTTTAATAAAGAGCAAGACAACCCATGCCTGAAAAATATTTCAAGGAAAAATAAACATCTGGAATGAAATGTTACCTTGCGAATGAAAAGTCAGTGACAGTATAGGTAAAGGTGTAAATAAAACTGTGAATGAAAGGTTGCAGACAAAATGGCTAAATGGTCAGATGCAAGTGGGAATGTGTCCAGACGGCTGCAAATTGTACAAATTCAGCACACATAGGTAATAAGTTCACAAAAAATTTAAAAAGTAGAACTTATTGGTCCTACTCTTTTAAGAAATTTCCTGCTTAAGAAGTCAGATTTCCTTGGAATTTTCAAAAACGTCTTAACAGGGCTTCAATGTACCACAGAAACATGATGTTGTAGAAACCCTGATCTGTAAAATAAAATCAAGAGTTTTAATAAAGGTGAAGTTCAAGTTGTCCCTGTGCATATTATAAAGGTCCATGGTAGACTGAAGGCACAGCTGTACACATTCTCAATCTTGGTACTAGATGGCAGGGAGTATCAGTGCAGCAGTGTAGACAACTGTCAACAACCTGGTCCACCTTTATAATCAGGGCCACCCTATAACTATTATCAACGTTACTCTCAGATCTCATAACAGGGATCCACACTACTAACTTCTTTCAGAAGGACAGAATCCACTCTAAATAAAGACACAACAAATTTTAGTATTCTGTATGGCTTGGGTCCCCACACTATAGGGTCAGCAGAGGCCTTATTCATCCTGCTGGGTCAGCCTCATCACCCAGCTGCTCCACCCCTGAGGAAAGACCCAAGTGGCTCCAAGGCTGGTCTGGATGCTTTAGAGAAGACAAAAATCTCATTCCTGTTGGAAATAAAACTACAGATTCCTTGATCATTTGGCCTACAGCCTAGTCAATATGCTGACGATGCTATCCCATTTCATGGATAAGGTAACAGCCCATGCCAAAAACAAACTTTCGTACTTTTTTGGTGACCCCAGTCTGAACTATCATACACAGCAAGCAAACAGAAATGAAACTGTCATTACTTACGAGCTTGAGTGAAGACTGTAGATGGGATCTGATATGAAAAAACTGCTCATCATTGAGAGAACAATCAGGAAAAGAATTGGTACCATCTGCAAAAATACTGTGTACCCACTCGCTTGTTGCTGCAACAAAGAAAAAATACACGACATAACCATGCAATCAAGCAAAACAGTAGGAAGTACAGATATATCTGTAAAGTACACACAGATACCAAAAAAACTGTCTAGATTTTTTATAAAAATTAGTCAAATACTTGTACGCATACTGGCACCATTTAAAGTTCGGTGTTCCTATCAAGAAAAGTAAAAAATCAGGTTTAATTACACATAAGTGCTTAATTAATCCACCTTAATTTGTACTCATTTAATCAAGCAAGCATCACTTTAGTAATACACTAAAACTCGTTTAAGACATCCCCGGGTAAGATGTTTTCCTGCCTAAGGAAGTGAGGATAAAAAAGCACCAAAATACTCCCACTTGATTCACATTACATGTTGCACTTTTTAATATGTCCCTGCATAAGAAAATTTCCCGCCTATGAAGTAACAAAAGCTGACAACAAAACATTTTTTTTTTGCCCATTTAATACATTTTCTGTATGAAAGTCTTAAACAATTTCCCTGAGATTCTATTTGTTCTGTTTCCAAAAAACAGTGTTCAAATAGTGCAGTCAGTTCATATGGGTTAATCTCCAAAGTCATTTCTGCAAGTTTCACACAGCAGAATGACACAACCTCATGGCATGGGGGTGTTGTATTTTTCCTGCGATGCTGGGACTGCAGTCAAGCCCTGCTACTTGCTATGCGTCAAAATGACTGGAAGAATGAATCAGAGGGCCGGAAGCCTATCCTAGCTGTTCTGTGACCTACATGAGCCTGTATTTGGCAATGCTGGCATGTGGAAGCATCAACTGGCTGGGAATTAGGAGGGCACTCAGGCAGTCAATAATATTTAAGGAAGTTTAGGTGTGCTAGCTGAAGCCACCCGGGATTCCACCTTGCTGGCACAGAGTTCTACTGTGAGGCATGTAAGCCATGTGGACGTGGGAGCCACCCCACTGGGGAGACAGCAATCTGACACCAGATGCATGGGTGCTCCCACGTGACAAATTGTTTCAATATAATTTATCGGCGGTAATAAAACGTGTCATGGTGTGGTGTGATTTGAAACATTTGTGGTGACTGCATGCGGGTAAGTTACATCAGCAATTCCAGGAAAGAAATTCAAGACACTGCAGAGTTTGTAAAAGTGACTGGAACTTTATGCTAGGCATACAGTTGTGAGTTGGATCAATATTCAGTAAATAAACTACCGTCACCACAACTGTATACTGTTTTTGTATTATAATACAGGCTACTCATTTCAACTGCTTTTTACAGTCATCAGCAGGCCTTTCATATATAAAATGTAAAAGGTAAAATTCTTAGTAACAGAAATCTCAATTTTACATGAGTTAAAAAAAGTTTTTGGAATAAAATAAAACTGGAACTAAGTTGTAAAGTATTTAAAACATATGGGCTACATGGTTTGGTGATCTATTCCAATGTGGTGATTGGTGGGTGTAGATTTGTTGTAGTTGAAAAGATCCAATGCAGTTAATTAAATGGTAGGCACTAAATACTGACTGGAACTACTACTGATCACCCCTTATGGTCTACCTAATAGCGAACGTATGGAATATGAAGATGTATACTGCAACTGTTTTTGCAAAAAGAGCACAACAACCCACACTTGACAAATATTTCAACGAAAAGTAAACATCTGGAATGACATGAGAAGTCAGTGACAGTATAGTTAAAGGTGCAAATAAAACTGTGAATGAGAGATTACATACAAAATGGTTAGATGATCAAATACAGGTGAGAATGCATTAAGACAGCTGCAAATTAAGTTCACAAAAAACAAAAAAACAGAATTATTCCGACCTAAGACATTTCCCACCTAAGAAGTCAGATTATCTTGGAATTTTCAAAAACGTCTTAACAGGGTTTTACTGTAGTATATTTATGCTTGTACTTAACATATAGAAATGGTTCAAACTAAATGCTGCATGTTATGCACTACACTGTTCATTTATTACACAAACAAAACACTCACAAATTAACTAAGACACCATCTCAGTTTCACTGGCACATGCATTTAGAAAACAAACCCATACCTCTCTGTTCTGACTGTGATTCTCTGCACGCTGCCATCGGCCCCCTCTCCTTGTGTAAATGTTTTGATTATGTAATCCACCTCCAAAGAACATGTTGAAAAGCTCTTCTGCAGTAATATCAGCTACAAATATTAAAATAAAATTCTGAATGAAACTAAACACTCTCTAAAACCTTGAGTAGGCAACCTTATGGAAGAAAAGTCTTTGTGTGCAATCAGATCTCTGGTAGTACAATTTTGTTTCTCATCATTTCAAAATTCAACAATTACAACCAACCTTCATGAAATCACTAGCATGTTTATATCTGTAAATAATATCATACAATGCAATACCAAAAAATCCCATAAAAAAGCTTATGCTTTAGTAATTACAGACGAAAAACAGCATGTGTTATTTCTGTTCATTGCTCATGTACATAACAGGTTCTGTTACATGACCAACCACAGCCATATGACTGCTGACCTCAAGATAGTCAGAACATGACATCTTTATTAACATAACCATGCACAGAGAGTAAGTACATGAACTTCTGCATTCTTAAGAGAAATTGCAGTATTCAGCTAATATTCAGCATATAGTCTCAAGTTATTACGTACTATTTACAAGACAAACAATAAAAGCTTTTATACCTTAACAGACATGCATTCCTGCCACCTGGCAAAAGAAGTACCTAGCTGTATGTATGAACTTCTCAGTGGCATACAGATACTACACACACGCTGAAAACAGCATCTAATAGCTTCCAAATGATCATATAACGATCCTCACAGATGTTTTAAGCAAAGACAAAGACCACTCAACATACTGTCAAACAAAATCAACAACAGCCAACTAACTCTTCCTTACATTCCTGCGCATGTTACATCATTTATACCTAGGAAATACAAGCTTGTGACTTCAATTTAGACACTCTTCTAGTAAGTATTATAACATCATCCTTAAAAAAAGGATTTAACAGTAAATATCAAGAACTCCTCCCTATAAGGAACAAAATATCAAAGGATAGATTACACCATATGCTGTCACTCTAAGAGGATAAAGTAGGCTGAAAAGATGGCACATCTATTTATTACAGGTGATTTTATGACACTATTAAAAGTCATGACATGGTGCTGAGAAGAGTAATGTCTTCAGTTTATCAGTTTATTGCCAGTTTAATGTAATAATTACCCTCAAATCCACGGGTGTAGTCGTATTCACGATAGCCACCACGAGTACGCCTTTGTGCCTGTTGAATGTGTTCGTCTGAGCCATACAAGTCATACTGCTTTCGCTTTGCAGGGTCGGTTAGGATTGCAGCAGCATTGCCAATGGCTGCAAAAATTATAAATAAATTTGGCATCTTATTTCAAACATACTGTATAAATATGAGAGATGATTTGCTTTATGGATTGCATTCACATAATGATCCAAACCTCTTGTTAAGCAATACTGGCAAAGAGGCCCAAAAATCACAAACCTTTAAATGCTTCCGCAGCCCCAGGACATTTGTTTTTGTCTGGATGAAGCTGAAGGGCAAGCTTCTTATAAGCCTTCCTAATATCACTGTCTGTAGCATCCTTGGTCACACCAAGAATCTCATAATAGTCCTTACATTTCTTTATCCTGAAACAAAAAAAAAAAAAACTGAATGTTTTCTCCAAAATGAGATAAATGCATTTTCAATCACCACAATCATCCAATGTTTCCAACACTCTTATCTGTCTTTTCACAAAAGCTCTCATATTTGTGTTCACTCTTTTGTACATCATCCCTCTCGGCCAATTAGTCTGTTTGTTAATGCAGACTGGGACAAGGTGCTCATGTGACGGACACCTAGCACAGGAAGCCGATCTGGAAGCAGGAACACTCTGTTCCTAGCTTCTGAGGCAGTAAGACGCATCACGTGGCACCCCGCATCTACACAAAGGAAGTTGTGTTAAAGCAGTGGCAGCTCCAAAGATGGGTGGTTGTTGTAGTCCGGGCTTCACCTTCAAGTATTGTTGTAAGATTGCTGGGCCACATTTCTTTTCAAATTCTGATGTAGGATGCTTTTCGGGTGTTACCCAGGACCGTGTGAGTTATTCTGAGCCAGGGTGGTAAGTGTGACTACCTTTATTGGGCTTAAATGCTTGTTTTATGTATGAAGTTTATTTTGCATATGATTCTGCCATGCCATGTTCTTGTATAATACAAGTTCTTTTGTTACATCTTTGTATTAGTAAGGGAAGTGCAAATTCACACATCATACCCCGCCTCCAGCTCACTCTGCTACGCGGCTAGGTGATACAGTCGAGTGTGACTGCCCCCACCACCTTCCAGCACCTCCCTGGTCTTTCCTCCAGCCAGGCTACGAATGCTACAGTACATGCTACTATCAGCTTAGGATCCATCTACAACCTATGGACCTTAATTTTTTTGGTGTCGCTGTTCTCTTTAGTTTGGGACTCCATAACACTACAATACTAAACTGTATCCTGATTTAAAATGTTATCCTTTCTTATTTGTTTCTTGGTGCTCAGTATAACTTAAATCTGTATTTCTAATTATCTACATTGTCCACAAGCATATTTCTGCTCCATATATCAGACCAGGCAAGTGATAAATTTCACATATAACCACACAAATTTGTGGGGGAGGGGGCCAATATCGACAATGGGTATTAGGAAATTCAACTCAGTAGCAAAACAAAAAACTATTCTTAGGTACAGAAAATATTGGAAGGGCATTCCCATCCCCCCCAAGTTATGCCTGTGGGTACAAGTAATGTATGCTAACAGTACTGTAAAAGTTTACGACTCTAGAATTCCTCTCTGTATTTTTCTTTCCAATAATACTGAAATTAAACTATTTTATGAATATTTCTGCTCTGAGACTGTGCATGGATTTCTCCTGTCAGACATTATAGAACTGGTGTGCACTACACAAAGAACTACAGCAGGCCTCTTAGCATGTAGGATATAATAAAGAAGCTCTCAAACTAAAATTTGCCATTGCCACATGCAAACTGTGGTAAAGGTCAAAGTTGTCCCTGCACTTAATTAACCCTTATCCTAGTGGGGTGAGTGTTTAAATTTTAGCACATATATTACGAAAAACATGTTATTTAAACAGAAAAAGATAAAATTATGAAACAAACAGCATTTTGTGGAAAATAAAACAGAGATAATGCAGCAAATTTCCTTCTTGTTGCTTAAATATACAAAAGGAATTTCTTGGGGTGTTTTCCTATGTGTGTTCACACATGTGAACCCAGGTCATTAAAAGGTTAAGCACCATGCCACACATGCATATGGGGGTGTGGAGGCACAGCTCATTAGATTCTTAACCTCAGCACTAGATGGGGGTGAGTGGTCACCTTCATGCCACTACCAAGTTATCCCTACAAAAAGATTCCGCCTGTAGGCATTAATAATAGAGCTCCATTACTGCATGTCTAAAACGATTCAGATTCGAGTTTATTCAGTGTATTCAGAAAAAAGATGCCACAAGATTGGAAACAAATTGAAAACTTAATCAACATCTTTTGGAATTTGCTGCTTATTCATGAAAATATGTGATAGCCTCCTGTGGTAATTGCTGCTCTTCGATACACAGCAAATGAAAGAATACCTTTTTACAGCTTCTAAATGCTCCTTGTTAAATTCTTTGTCACTTGTTGAAGATTTAGACTGCTGCTGGTGTTCCTTGTGTTGTGGTTGTTCATCTGAGTCCTTCTTTGGAACTGCACAAACAAAAGCACAAAAAATCAACAACAGCAACCAGAACAATTCAATTAATTTAATCCAATTCAATAGACCATGCTGACTGGTACTTACGAGGAGGAGGAGGAGGAGGAGGAGGAGGAGGAGGAGAAGAAAAGAAGAAGAAGAAGAAGAAGAAGAAGAAGAAGAAGCAGGAGGAGGAGGAGGAGGAGGAGGAGGAGGAGGAACAGAAAGTGAAACAGTGGCAGCACAGGACCAAGCACTACAAACAAAATACCATGCAACAAAAATACTGCAAACAGAAACAGATAGTAAATGCAGATTATGTCACCAATTTCAGGAGACAGTAGACCACATTATATCAGTGTGCCCAATATTGGCAAAAGAACAATACATCAAGTGACATGATAGAATGTGTGCTCAATTACACTTCAACATATGTAAGGAACTAGGAGTAAAATTAGACAGTGAACTCTGGTATGAACATGTACCAAAATCAGTAGAAACAAGTCAAGTGGGTAAGGTAACCATATTATGGAATCAACAAGTGCAAACCGACAGAACCATCCCCAACAATAAACCAGACATCATAATCCGGGATAATGGAAAAGGAACATGTATGCTCATTGATGTAGCAATCCTGGGAGACAGAAATGTGATAAAGAAAGAAGCCGAGGAGATTCTAAAGTATAAAGACCTCATAATAGAAATCCAGCGCATGTGGAATGTAAAAACAAAGGTGACGCGAGTTATAATAGGAGCAACTGGAACCATTTCAAAATCCTTCAGAAAATACTTGAGCAGCATACCAGGAAAGCATGATATCAAGGAACTACAGAAAACAGGTATATTGGGCACAGCACACATACTGCAGAAAGTGCTAGTGTAGAAACACAAAGGAGTTTAATATTGAAGACAGCGTTATGTGCACCATTAACAGTACGCGCAGAATAGCTGCAACACTGTATACCCTAGAAACATGGTTGGTTTCAGGTATATAAGTGTGAATACCCTGCATAAAGGAGATGATGATGATGATGATGATGATGATGATGATGATGATGATGATGATGATGATGATGATGATGATGATGATGATGATGATCCTGCAAAACTTATTTAGCAAATACCCACTTAAACACTGCATGAACAGTAAACAGGCTTACCATGTCGCTTCCTCGCTTCACCCTCTTGTTCTGCTTGAGGCTGAAAAGTTTTCAAGTGCTCAAGAAGATCTGAAAAATCAGCAAACCACAATATTCACACATTTTAACCAAACACTGAATACTGATGAATGCCCCCATTTTAAAGCAATGGACTGCTTCGGCATACTTGTTCCATCAATAATGTGACTGTGATTTGCACTGTGGCCACAAAACACAACAACACTCAAATTCAGCAAAAGGCCTGAAGAATGATAAAGTCTAGTAACTATACACTTCAAATTTAGTACCACATCGTCATACTGTACAGTTCTTCAGAATGTCTTTCTTTGTAGTGATTCAGAAACAGCCCTATTTACTTATTTATTTATGGTCTCTTTGTAATTATGTTAATAATTATAGTATGTTAGTAACACTGTACGGTATGATTCCTGAACAATGATCCGGAAATGGAAGAGGTAACCTAATCTGATTTCCTGTCCTGAAACTTTTCTGCAGCAGCTGAGGAAAATCATGACAAACCAGTCAGTACAGTCACACCTGGCCAAAAAAAGCTAAACAATTCCAGCACACACAGCACCTTGTTATGTAATGGCCCTACTTAAACCTAACACAATTCACACGAAGGTACATATCAAGGAACCAACATTTAGTGTCAATATTATAATACTGACAATACTACTGACCATGTAAGGATAACACTGACACTAATGACAAAGTACTGATAGAAACTGACACATATTTTCCAAATATTCAATAGATAATAACTGTACAAAACTGTATAAAAGTACTGTAACACTTTTTAGTGTTGCATCAGTCACCCTGGAATGAGAATATTACTAAACCTACTATGAGTACAATGTTAAAAGAGGTACGTGACATTTTGTGCTTGCATGCATGCTTAACCAGCATTTACTGATCTTGTGGAATGTAAAGAGATCAAATAATTAGTACACAAGCAAGAATCACGACTGCAGTATATGATGAATTAAATTACTGGTATTTACAACAGAAAATAAGACAGACACTTCATACCAGGATGCAAAAAAAAAATAAATGTAAGTTTCTGTTACTGAATTATACAGAGCAGTGGACAAAACTACACAATTAAAAGTACTTCCGGCATTTCCTCAACCACTCCTTATAATCAGCTCTTCCTTATTATACTTCTTCCCACTACAAAATCAAAATAACAGCAACACAAGCTTTGTCACATGATGAAGAATGATACCACCTCCGTAATTACAAATTTTTGAGAAAATATGCTGAACGTATAAACTTGATACTTACATCACTATATAAATAAACACTGACCACGTAAATAACCATTAAAACTTCAGTCTATGCAAAATACTCGATGTCCATAGTATTACAGCCTTATCCCTCTTTCTTCAGATGGAATATAATTTCTATTCCTTGGAATGTTCAAAAGAGGCATGCTTGTTTGGAAAACACATCACTTATTAAATGTTTTCTAATGGCTGGCATTTAAGGCAAACACAGTAAATTTTTGAAAGACAGTTTTCCGTTCCGTATACCCCACAGCAAAGTTGGTCGACTACGTCCTAACCTAAAATGTCACACATTTAAAGTATTTGTTTAATATATTCTCCCGTACTTGTATCACTTTTTACAAATAATGCTTCCTTACGAAACTGTTTAGAGTCTTTGTTCTGGTAAGCAGAACAGACATGCAATATGAAGAAATGTAACCTTGACTTACCTTTCGCCTTCTGTGTTGGGAATAATCTTTCCGCCTTACGCAAAAACTTCTCTGCTTTGTCCTTTTCACCATCCAAAATAAACCTTTCAGCATATTCAATACACCTTTCTGCTTCATCTTTATTCACATCCATCACTGTCCCCCTCAAAACCCACTAAAAACCCACCTACAAAAACAAAACCAGCTTTTAATCCTCCTGACGTAACACTGAACAATTATGACGACCAATGGGGCAAGCCGTTGGGCCCCAGCGAAAGCAGACGATTTTACAGTTTACTACGCACGTTGTTATCAAAGAAAAATTGAGTTACAATAGTAGGCTCAACACCAATATTGGTTAAACTCCGTACTAAATTAAGAAATAAATATGTTAGCAATCAATTTATAATACATGTAGCATGACGTGTAGCTAAAAGATACATGCAGTTAGTTGTCTGACTCCAGTAGTACCGTTTCGCTTTTTCTTTTGATTGTTTGTGTGTTTGTGCATTGATCTCCTAGTCCATGTTACGGGATGATCGGTATTATGGCCTGGACGGACCGCCGTTGGTCAACGGGATGCTGATAGATGATCCGTGGCTACAGGAATGAGTAGCTTATGACAAGAGCAGTCAGTAGTGTCGGGGTTCCTTTTCTGTTCCTTACTTCAGAAAGTCGGTCATGGTTCTTGATACTCTGTTTGCAGCTGAAAATTATTTAACATGTTGAACTACTGCAGTGCTTGCACCTTGTCACGATACTGACGAGTGTTCTTGTCTAAAGCAGTAAGTTGGTTTCCGCGATTGACATTAGATGATCTGTGCTCAATTGCGTCCTTATTTTGAGAGCGTATCTTCCGCATCTTCCATTATGTCTCATTAAGATTTCATTGCATTGAAATGTGTATTTTGTACCATATTTAAATGCACCTTGTGTTTTATCCTAGCTGAGATGGCATAGGTTGTTGTAGGGCTACCATACGACCTCTTTTTCCCGCACATGTCCTCGTTTTCGACCCGAAAATTTTCGTCCGGGCGGGTTGAAAATTTTGCAGAAATGTCCGGATTTTATGCTATTTGTCATTTCTTAAAACTTTTGAATATTTTAATGGTACTAAAATGTAAAATATATTTATAATACCTTTTAAAGAAATATATAATTCTGTGATCACTGTCCAACTCAAAAATGGAAACATAATTATGAATTCATCAGTTGATCTTTGGAATCTCTCGTAAAACGTCAGCAATGTTCGTGACTTCTTGTTTGCTCCCCGTGCGGGATTAGATCAATGAGCTGTAAATAACGTTATGGAAGAGAGAGAACGAATGAACGAAGGACAAATGGGGGCGTAGGACGAGTAGAGGACGGGCTACAGACTGTACACTATGTGTAGATTGTACACAAATTTGAATTATTTTCGCTTTCAGGTTCGTGTATTTCCTTTGAGATCTCAGTGCCAGTATAATTTCATTAAATTGGTCCTGTTTGTTTTAACCTGCTTTTTCGGTGGTCTTTTTTTTTTTCTCATTATGGATATGATAACCGTATAGGGACTAGGCCACGGGAAGGATTCTGAGTAGGGCACAATTTTTCTTATCCCAAAAATGTCCAGACTGGCTCTGGGCTCCACCCAGCCTTATTTGTTGTATAATGCACGTGAATAAAGCACCCAGGGTGTGAAGTTGACGACTTAACACAATCCAGTGCTGAGGTTAAGAATAAGTGGAGCTGATCCTCTGCTCCTCCTATATACCTTAATGATGTGGACAAGGAAGCGCCCTTTTGAGTTTTATCCTATTTTGCTATGTTGTAATAAGGTTTCAAACTTATGACATAATAATGGCTATCCCATGGTTCAGGTGCTTGGTTGCTAGCATTTCACTGTGGAGAACTAGGTTTAATCCAGTGCCAGTCTGTGTGGTATTTATGGTGGACACAATGGCAGTACAACAGGTTTTCCCTTTTTGTTATCGTTCCACCAATACTCTACACTCATTCAATCGTCACTGGCACAATATAATATTGGCAGCTGACACTGTTGCTTAATAACATTTTTAATAATCATGACAGACTGCCTGTATAACCCAGTTGAGTTTTCCACACACACAAAGTATTGCTATGTTTTCATTTAAAGTGTGGGCTGTTAGAATCACGAATAAAATTACTCTTCTGTTATGTTCCAACACAAAATGTGAAAGTGTTGGGCATTAAAACTAATAAATCAGGCAAGGTGTGTTACTTTGGCATGTCATTTGCTGAAGAATGTTTAGCATCACAGTTATCAAGAATCTTTTTCCACATGAATATATGTCTGAGTTCTGTTAATGCTAAACAGGAAGACTGTGTTATGGTTTGTGATTTGTGATTACTTACCATATTTACCTGAATTTAAGGTGAGTTTTATGAAATTCAAGTTTGGAGACCATACCACAGTAGGAACAGCATTTATACACGTCAGACTTTGGATGGAATAAGGCACATCTGAAGGGGAAATAGAAGTAATGCTACCATAGTGAACGTGATATAAACTGACAGTAACATGGAATATGTGGACAAGATTATAGGTCTTGTTAGAATGAAATAACTTCTTCTCCAAGCGATCTGAGGTTTTCACACCAGTGCTGATGAAGACTCAAATCTTATCGGATATTGTGCCACATCAAGTGGCAAGCCTGTTTTGCGGGCACTGCACTACTCTTAAAACACTGTTCAGTATTTACCACTTGACAGTTTATCATCCCAGAAGACGAAATTGTTAACATTTTTTTAAATCTTATTTGACTCTTGTATTTGTAGCATCTGATTGAAGGGATCTTGTTACATTCGTGGCCATGCATTTCAGTAAGATGGTACGGTAATAGTGAAACAAGAGGCACCAATTCTATACTCGTGAAATGAAGTAATGTCAGATTGCACGTACTAACAATCCACTAACGTAATTCTTTACTTAGTCCCTTACAGAAGTAACAGGCAGGAACAGCTTTGTTTCTGTAGTTTAAAAACCTGTTACTTTTGGTATAGGACATTGTGATTATGAATACTTACAAATTTATAGAGGTGTAAATGTACATGGTCTCGAGTAGAATAAAGTGTAACTGAACTGCACATCCTCAGAAAACAGAACCCATTCAGGAAGAATCTTAACCTACATTAACCCTTTAACGACGAAGTGTACCTGTTTTATATAAGGACTCAGTGTGTACCGCGCTGTAAACACTCTCCACTTCGGTTATAAAAACCAATCTCTTAATATTTTATAAGGCAAAAGTTGCTGTTTGTTCTGAGATCCGTACAAAACACATAAACGCAATGTGGGCACCGCGTAGAATTTTTTAATGTTAAACCTGGTGGTATGTAAAGTTACTGCTAGGCTTTAAAAGGTTAATGGAACAGTACAAAAAAAATTATGATGTAGTACTTTGTTACTAGTCTTACTCAGGCAGTTAGATCTCAACCCAGAATTTGGCCATCCTGTCTGAGATCTTTCATGGCTTTTGTTGGTCCATCCATGCAAATATTCACATACTTAATAAAGTAGGACATGGCTGCTTCCACATTCATCAGTCACAATCACTAGATCTTAGTCCACACACTGTTATCAGTGGATAATATGAATTCGCATTTACAATATCACAGATACAGCAGGCATAATTTATATGTGGTAAACATCATGGTAAAAGTGGCCTTCAGAAGCTGGCAGTCATCCAGAAAAACAACAAATTCACTATCATTTATTGGACCTGAAGGTTCATTATTAACTACCATCCTTTACTCAAGAAACTGCAGTTGACCTGCACAGTGTGGGTACAGTCCCTTAACACTTATGACGATGGTATGGGGGAAAATACACACACGCTGTCAAAAACATGTCTCTAGCACTGCATGATATAGTTCTTTTAACACATCCAATTCAGATGACAGATTGTGCATTAGAATTACCAAAACACTCCCATGGGTGCCAATGAATTTCACAATTTCGTGATACTGGTTGTATCTACTTTCTTCAGTCTGGAATGTTATTAAATTTTGTGTACTTACTGAGATGCTAGTTCAGACTCTGAGTTAATATTTCCAGATGACATCACTGCATCCTCTTCATCTCCATATGAAACCTCTTGATGGGGGTTGATATTACAATTTTAACCGTAACATTAGGAATGATGCCATCCTTTTTATAATATATCTTCAATTTTTTCCACATGCTGACAGCCTTGCCTATCACCTTAATTATTGAAGCCATTCCAGCACAGGTTATTTCATGCACAGAGTTAAAAGAGAATTCTGCACCCACACTGGATCCAATAAGATGTTCACTTTAGCTCTGGCAAGTTCAGTGGGACTGACATTGCAACTGCAAGGGCAATATGATCACACATGTTTAGAATGTGCTCAATCCTGCATGAATTTTCTTTTGGCATTTTCAACTTAATAAGCTTATACAGCAGATGTTTCATCATGGTGGCATCACAGGCAACCCCCTGTCTCTGAAGCCATGAAATCATATCTGCCTTCACTGCATATTTGGTTGGAAGTTTGTTGACCTACACACAATATTGCACATTATCAAAAACAACCACTGATGTTTGTGGTATATTTGACACTAATTTTTCTTTTTCTTTTGAGCTGTGTTGTGTCTCAGGCGAATAGTCATAGGCCTCTCACCGCGGAATTCCTAGTTCAATCCCAGGTCAGTCCACGCGAGACATGTGGCCTGATTCGTAAATGAGCTGAGCACCCGCAACAGAGCCATCTTCTGAACCAGCATGAATGACAAACAGCCTGTTTCCTGCACTGCCATCTGCCAAGACACAATTCACTTCATCTGTCTGCCAGAATTTCTTAAATGTCGGTCTGCTATCCACATCTCACCTGGGGGGGGGGACCTCCTCCCTTCAGATCAAAATCCATCTAATGTAAGCAAGTGACTACACTGCCACACAACAATATATGGTTGATCTATCAAATTGGTTCTCTTGCTTTGGCATTTTTTCCATCTAAATCCAATTTTGTGCAGCATTATTCTTTAAGACTGCTTCCCCAAGGAAAATGTATTGTCTGTCTTATTAGTGGAAGGAGTTTGTTATAAATCGTAACAATTTTCTTTTCAGCATAGAAGTCCATGACTGCTCTTCTAACTACACAAAAATCCAAATCATCAATGCTAGCATTTATTTCAAGTTTTCACGGCCTCTTCTTTCTTGTGGTGTGCAGAGGGCTTCCTTCATTTCTGTAATTGCTCTCCGTTCTGATGTTACTCACTGTTTTTACAGATACACCACAGTACTTTGCTGTTCTTTCATCAGCACAGCAAATGGGTGCAATCATACTTTCTTCCACTGTTTGTTGTTTACACAGGTGATTCACGTGGTTTATTACGTCCATAACTCCACTGCAAATGGTTTAACCCTCCTTTCCACTGGTCACTATTTGTTAGGTGTTTTGTTTACAAGCTGTAACCACACAGGACACTACAGAATATGGTTCTATTATCTAATATTCACAAAAAATGACTGCACTTAAGCCCATGTATTTTTAACTAGAATACATCAGTTACTGGTCACAAACAAGGGACAGTCAGCTTTCTCCAGCACAAACCACTGCAAAGGTCACCTGTGAACTCCAGTCAGTATCAGTAACTCCATGGAGTAATGTCCTGAGAAGCTAATATGTCCTCAGTTAGTCAAGAAATTCCTCACATTTTAAGCAACCCACGGGTTCATTACCATGGACACAAGAACCTGCTACTTCTGTCTATCCTGAGCCAGATGAATCCAGTCCATCCCTCCCATCATATCTTTTGACATTCAGTTTTAATACTGACCTCCCATCTAGGCCTAGACCATCCTATCAGTCCCACTTCTTCAGGATTTCCAGCCAAAACTCTGTATGCCTTTTTCATATCTTCTCTCCCATGTGTGCAACATATCCCACCCAACTTATCCAACTTGATTTGTTCACCCTCACAGTATTTGGCATGTACAATCACGAACCTCCTCATTATGAAGTTTCCTCCAGCCTCCCGTCATATCCAAATGTATTCCTCAGCGCCCTTTTTCAAATACCCTCAGCCTGTATTCTTCACAGAATGTGAAAGAGTCTCACACCCACATAAAACAACAGATTCTGAACCAAGTGATAACAGGAATTTCACAAAATTAAGGTGGTTCCAATTTATTCAGGCACGTAATTTTGAATCTGTGTCACTACCTGATATATGAACTTCACTACACTTTGAAATGATTTATTAGGAATCTTTATGACATCATATTACCCTACACCCTCTCAACAAGTTATAAACACACATCATATTTCCCAGAGCATGAAATGTACAATTTTTCACTGGGGAGAAAAATGGTGGTTATCGCTCAACTCCCATTTGTACGGACAGAAAAAAAGCTTGGTGTTCCTTATACTTGTTTATAGTATGATGCACTGATGAGTTTGTTGAAAATACATTCCTTCCCTTAATAGTAAAAGCTAGGTAACAGGCTACGCAAACAATGGAATTTTACCATCATTTTTTACACAAGACAAGTGGTGGCACACGGCATCCCTGATTTTGCTGGGACCACCTCAGCTTTACACAGAGGCACGGACTGTGAAACGCAAGAAGGTTGTGAAGTCTTTCAAAAAATGGCATCTGTAATACCCTTGATGGTGATGAAGATTTTGTACTGCTTGAAGAAAGTAAAAGTCTGGACAATAACAAGAGTAATGATCAGTGTCATAGTAGTAATGATTTTAGGGAACTTTATGACCAGTAGAAATTTTGTTCTGCACTGCCATTTGGTTGAGTAAGGCATATGTGAATTTCAGTTAGAGACTAAAGGTTGGCCCACAGGGTTTGACTAAAAAGCAGGCAGATTTCAAACATGACCCCAGAAGTATGCTTGCCCACTCATGATGAGCAAGTGAACAGAAATGAATTGCAAATACATTATCAGTCTCAGCCAAAACATGTTATAATTCACTACATTATTATCATGTGTAAAGTATAGCAACCAAATTACACGTGTTACTTTTGTTTCCTGATTTTTAACATTTAGCATTAACTTTTAAAATATCTGTACAAAAATACTGTAACACTGTGGGCCAGTAAATTTTACAGGTTTCAGTTCATTCTGGAGCCCTACACTCAAAAAAAGCAATGAAGTCATTACTATAAAGCAACAGAACTATTGAAAAGAAAGAAATGCTACACCTCTTGCTTGACCCACTGCTGACTAACAATGTCTGAGACTTGGATGGCTCATAGAACTGTCCAGACAGCTACAATATTTTGAAATACGCTCACAAGACTTTGCTAGTATACCATATTGTTGTCAACAAATGGCAGTCATATGCTCTTCTGTTGCTCTTTCTGACTAAGGACTGCACTTTACTTACTGGTACACACCAAAGAAGATCCAAAAATAAGGTATCACGGCAACAACAGGAACTTACTGTCATTTAATATAGCCACAATGGCATGGATGGTGCCATTTAAAATGACCTGAAGTAGTTAAAGTAACTTGCACCATAATACTGTATTATTATTCTAACATCTGCAGAGATGAATTTTTCTCATGTACACTGTGAATTTCAGGTCAACATGAAATCACCATAACCACTTCTCACAGACCAGTACCATACTATTACTGCACAATGTATTCATGAGACATGTAAATAAAATTATTTGTTTTGGTATAGATTATATTTCTGAAAGCTAATTAGATCATTAGGATTAGAACTACTTATTAGACCACATGCAAGGACATGACACATAAAAGAAACCTTAACAGGATCACAACTGGGTAAAGAGTTATCAACAGATGAAAGGAAACACACACATATATATTCACACACAAAAAAAAATGCTCTGCTATCCAAAGTGTGTAACTGCAGCATTCAGTCAACTCCACTTACTGCTCTAGTAAATGATACAACCTCTACAATATTAATAAACTACCAACAAAGGAATGCACCAACCATATCTGCTAAGTCTAACAGTCTCATAATTTTACTCCATATAATTTTATACTACATAAATTAGCATACAACATGACAAATCCTTTTCCAAAAACAAAATAATACAGAAACTTGTGAGGCTGACATACTAGTTGCAGTTACATGCTGGATAAGTCAAACAGAATAAACAAACAGAAAGTAATTCTTGGAAAGGCAAGCATTTCCCAGACAGCAATTAAAAGCCACACACATAAACTGAAACAACGCAATTACATAAATATTATCACAACTAAGTCTCAGGAAGCCTAATGCTGAAAACAAGTTTAGTAGGGCAAGGCTGTACTGGCCACACATGAACTGAAAATCACATGCTTCTTTAATAAAATTAGTGTATTCACTAGTCATTTCAATACTAACATCACAATTTTTAGAAAACAGAAGATGCAGTAATACCAAACGCTACAAATGTTGCTACATGCTAAGAAATTTGAAGTACTTCTTCCCCTGAACCTTTGTCCTAAAGCATAACCAATGTTGGGAGTAACTTGAAAATGCACACATTTATGGAAAACAATTACTTCAAACATCATTACAGTCATCTCCATCACATTTTGTAATGCAGCATGGTCTTCCTGTACTTGACGTCTTCACAGCAAGGGTGGATACTCATCAAGTGTTCTGCAGAGTGGACAGACACCTCCCTTTCGCAGCCATCTAGTTATACACTGAAGGCAAAAATGACCTTGATGTTGGTATGTATCCTTAAGACAATGGTGGGAATTCATCAGCCATACGTGTGAACACACGGCACATTGGGCAAACACTCTCGGTTTGCAGCCACTGCCTTATGCACTGTTGGCAGAGGGAGATACAAAATTAAATTGTTGTGCGACGTCTGCAAAATATCCGTTAGTAATAATTACTTTTAAGTTCAAAGATCATATGCGTTTATGCAACAACTCCACATCAGTTCCCAAATGTATGCTTATTCAACCATCAATCACACATAACAAAGTATTTTTGTACGTGCTATCCCGACAACTAGTTTCAGTTCAAAACACGAGCCATCATCAGGCCACTAACAAGCACAGTAAAAATGGAAAACTCTGTATATCACAGTATGGAGACCTCCCCCTTTACATCAAAAGATACACGTAAAACAAGTACAGTAAAATCTGCGATATCCAGCACCCCCAGGACCAAAGGTTTGCCAGATATCGCAATTTTCCGGATATTAGAATATTATACTCAATATATATCTTGGTGCAGCTAGGAACCTCATGACAGATCTAACCATTTAACTTGTCACTTGATATCCTGCCCTGTTTTCCATGTTACACTTTCTAGTTCTTTTCATCACTATTTACGTAACAAGGTGCAGGGGCATTTGGGCAACATAATACAGTAAGTCGCTCCTTATATGACTTAAGACTCCTTGTCAATCTGCCTACTAATAGAGATTTCCGGATAATCCAATACCGGATATTACAGATTTTACTGTAGACCTGTCAAAAAAAAAAACTGCATGCTGTTTCATCCACCTACCAACATATTGGATGATGCTGGCAGCATTTCACATACATATCATTACTGCTTTTATACATATTTAATACCATTACAATTCACACTTTGCTTTTAAATCACTTTTTATTGTTTTTACAACAACTTCAGCATTTTTAACACTTACCATGTTATACGGTTTTAACATTTTGCTCAGGTATCATGAAAAAAATTCTACTTGTTTTACATACATTTATAATGTATCTTCTGATGTAACAGGGGAGATGTTCATCCCATGATAAAGAGTTTTCTAGTTTTACTATTCTTTTTAGTGGCGTGATGATGGCCCATGCTTTGAGCTGAAACTAGTCAGTGGGATAGCATGTACAAAAATAGTTTTGTTGTGTGTGACTGATGGTTGAACACAAACATATTTGCAATCTGATATGCCAACAGGGAGGTCCTGTATCAAGCATTTCTGTTCTTATTATGTTACATTAAGAAACAGTGTGTCATACACAACTACAGAAAACAGGCTTAAATAATATGTGTAGGTACACTAATGACACTGATCTACATCAATGAAAATATTTTAAAACCTTTACATATGGACCAAAATAAATCTCCACACAACAAAGTGGAACTTACTTCATGGTAAACTGTACTGAAGTGCACAGTCGTTCCAATAATGAAAACCATGGAAATGCAATCCATGAAACAGCCTTTTCCAGTGCACAGTTTACACTTACAAATTTGTACCTGTGCATGCCACCAAGGCACACAGGCAGAGCAAAGGTATAACACCACTCATTCTTACCCTTGGCACAGATAGAGGTACATGGTCAGCCACATGCCCCAGTTACTTTACACCAAGGGAAACAACCCCTGATACCCACTGAATAGGAGGCTGGGTGGTTCATGGGGGCCAGTCAAGAGCCTAACTTGGAACTCCTTTTCCTTCTGTATATTCAGACAGAGAACTCATTATATTATGCTAGCCCCAACTTTTTCACCTAAGGAATGATACATGATATTGGCTGCGACAAGCAATCAATGTTATACAGTGCAGAATATTAAGGTAAAATTACAGAACCTTTTTCTCACCTTGGTGTGAAAAGAATGTTTGCAATGCAAAGATGTCTGGTCTTCATCCAGGCGCTCAAAACAAATAATGCACTCATCCTCTGAACTGTCATTTGATTTTGACCAGTTTGATGCAGAATCACGCACGCCACACCATGGAGTACCAAATTTGTCCATACCCATTGAACCTGCATTAACAAAGAGAATGACAACACTAATCACAGATTTGGGTACTTTATACGTAACATGCTCCATGATTGGCCTAAATAAACTTTTACAAATACCTAAAAGTCTTCTAACAGACTGTAGTGATTTAATGCATATGACACTTCCGCTGTACATGCGTAATCACATGCAAGTTTCATTCACTTCTATTCATTTTAAGGCACACATTACTTATGGGCCTAAATAGATTCTGGGGAATATGACTTTGAAACGTATTCACCTCAGATATAAATGTCTTCAATAACAGTGGTCACAGTCCATTAAGTATGGAAATACCGAGCTCAAAACTTGTCAAAAGATCTGAATTCATGCCCAACAATCATCAGCACATGCGCCAACAAGACTGCCACTGATCTTAAGCATAGCTTCAGTCCATACCTTAATTTGGGAACAAACTCATGATTATGGGCCTCCCAGTCACACATCCCCTTAACAAACTGCAGAGTTTCAGGGCCTGATTCGACCATCATGCAATTTGAAACACATTATACATATTTAAAAAACACTTAACAATGTCCTGCATAAAGCATTACTGTGGTAAAACCCCTTACTTAATGTTCCTCAGCACAACGTTTTTAAGTCTAAACAAAGAACCAGGCACGCAACTGACATAGTATGTAAAATGGAGGATACAAAAACTTAAACTCTATAAAGGTTTGCATTTAAGAATCTTCAGTCCTGTACAAACACAACATGAAGTGATGGGGAATGACATATTGGTTATATCATGTTATCATTTTAATAACACAGTATTTCTGATTTCATAGATATAATACCATGGTATGTTAACATTCAGTGTACCCATGGTGGATGAAGACAGTGAGTGCAGAGCAAAAAAAATTTGTGACATGCTATGTATTTGTGAATAGTGATATTCTGTATTTTTTACACAACTTCAAGATGATAAGCCATAGATATTCAAAGCAATGTGAGATGTTTTAACGAAACCCATTGCTTAAATATTTTAAACATTAAACAATCACACAGGCTACAGCCTTATTCCAAGCAAGAAAAGACTCAGCAGACTCTGCTCTATCTGCATCTAGTGGCAGAAGTTTGTGCTAGCACCAGATATGTCATGTTGCAGCCAGTTCAGAAACTATGTGATTGTACCATGTACGCCAGCTGGCTATGTTGCATTTTCAAATATTGCAACTCCAGAGCTAAAATCTGTCCCCCCAGCCTCACAGTGTAAGGGGATTTAAAACTCCTTATTCCAAGGTTAAGTTTGTATTTCCATTTTTAGGTGACAACAGCTGTATTGGGCTAGTCTGCCTCACGTCACATAAATAAGTAATTCTGTACTCAGCAGACTGGTACACTGATTGACATTCTTTAACGTGTGCATGTGTGTGTGCGTGTGTTAATCAGTATCCAGAACACAGAGTCATTCCTGAAAAAGACCACAACAGAACATGACGATGATATTACCCATGAAATGAAACAAAATTAGCTATGAACTTCCACCAATCCCACAGACTTTAAATCACACAAATATTTTTTGTGTTTATCTTCTTACACTCACTCCTATAAAGGTGAAAAGCAGTTACACTAATCATATGGAGTAAAACACCATGGCTTCAAACTCCAGCAAATTTACTGGGTGAATAAACTGAATAAAATATTATGTAGTTACCTTGCTTGCTTGCTTTTTCTTTTAGGAATTTATCCACCATGCTAATTATGTTTGGTACAGTGAGGCCTGATAAGGAATTATTATTTCTTTCACGCACTGCAGTAACACTTGCAGACAGTTCTTCCCTAAAATTATAAAAACAAAATAAATTAAATGCTACTGTGCAAGTCCTACTGGTAGTGTTGCTTTTCCAACACTAATACTGTAACTCCGGAGCTAAAATATGGCTGCACCCCTGTCTTAAACCCCAGCAATCTGGAGGATTAAGACAGGTGTGGCTTCATCAATTTTCCTGAGCTCTAGATACAGTAAAGCAGCCTGTTTCCTTCACGAGCTCCTCTATGTTCAGTTTAAGCACTAGCTGGAAACTAAGGGAAACTGCACTTTCCTATGGGTTCTGAACTACAGAGTGGAGAAGGGAACCTACACAAAGCCCTGGGAGTGACAACCTCCCACCCAAATACAGTAAAACCGTGATTTTACATTCCTGGATTTTGAGTTTTCCATGATTTTACACGCTTTTTGTATGGTCCCAGATAAATGCTCATAACAAAAATGTTTCTTGGATTTCACATTTCCTGGATTTTATGCCATTATTAGGTGGTCCCCACAAAAATGGAAAAATTAGGCTTGTACTCTACATATAAAATCTGTAGTTTCTGTTTTTCTAATCATTTACTTTATGGACTTTGTCCATCATCTTGTGATTAGCCCTGTCTTGTGACAATGAGCGAAGTCCATAAAATTAACAGATGCAAACGTGATACACCATTGTCAAAATTTTAAACAAACTGAGCTGATAACACATAATGGTCAGCTGCAAAACCAAGTGTACATAAAACACAACTGTATTAAGAAAACAACCAACGGCAAAAACACATCATATGCTTACTCTGTTTTAGATGGGAAGGTTTTGCGTAGCTGGTCCATAAGTTTCTGGTAGCTGCCACCTTTCTTAGATTTTGATGCTGATGTAATATTTGCCCTTGACTCAACAGCAGAGGCCACAGGACTAGAAAAAAAAGTCAACTTTATTTCCATTTAACCCTTTAGAGCCCAGCAGTTACTTTATGTACCACCAGCCTTTTAACATTCAGAAATTCTACGTTCCGTCTACAACATGTATTTATGTGCTTTCATATGGATCTGAGAACAAAGAGCAATTATTTCCCTACCCAAAATTACCTGTTTTTTTATAACCCAAATGGAATGTGTTTACTGTATGGTACAACCTGAATCTTTAACCATAACTCTGATTCATCTCAGTCTCCAAAGGGTTAAGCAGAAGAATTTTGTTGAAGTTCAGGAAGCCTTGTCATGATATTAAATATGCCACGTCCGGAAAACACAGGCTTAAAGAACCCTAGCCTTGCCAGTGCAGCACAAATAACTTCTAAAACATGTGGTTTAAAAATATAGGTGCACAGTCTTGATAAAAACCTGTGCCACTGGCATATTTGACTTTCACAGGAATGCTAATTGGCTACCTATTTGTCCACTAGCAAATATGGTCATTTAAGTGAAGTACAGTCATCACTTTTGCTGTGAATCCTAGACACACAGCTCAGAAAACTCATGAACATTAATCCATGTTGTTGTTCATGCCAGGAAGTCACATTAGTGTGTGCTTAATAGTTATTTGGCATAAATCATATATATTTATACAGTACAGTTTGTTTGCATCATCATGATCTACAGAACTACCAAATGGATCTTTTCAAGACAGACATTTTTAGAAAACTTATAATTCAGCCCTGATGACAATCCTTGTTTTCATCAATTCCTTCTCACATAACTGTTTTTAACAAAAAAGGTAATGTTAAAAATTGATAGTGCAGCCTCTATCAGAAACCATGGGAAGTACATGAAGTATGTTACCTTCCCTTGGACTCTGGTGATAGCAGCACATGATTGTAAGAGGCCAGCATGACCACTGCAAAACAGCAGAAATTATTGTCTCTCAAGGGCAGATGCTTAAAAGTGTTGGAATAGATCCACCATTGCCTGTTCTTCACCCCTGGCCAGCTCCAAGTGGCAATTTTCCTATCCTCTTCACTTGACAACGAGAAGTGCTTTAACGTTCGAAATATATAAATAAATCTTCATTGATTAAATGTTTTATTGTTTCGATACACAAAATATTTGCACGGGTACAACTAGTAACTGTAATTAATAGAAGAGAAAAGCCATATAGACTGTGTGTGTGTGTGTGTGTGTGTGTGTGTGTGTGTGTGTGTTTTATTTAATGACACTGTGACTCGCTAAAATTATATAGTGCTGGTGACTGATGAATGAATGGAGCATGAAGCATTGGTGGAATGATACTGACATGGGAAAACTGAAGTACTTGGGGAAAAACCTGTCCCAGTATAATTTTGTCCACCATAAATTCCAAATAGACTGGCATAGGATTGAACCCATACCTCCATAGTAAGGGATACATACAGACAAATACAAGCAAATTGTGAATGACTGGATGCCTATGATGAGCCTACACACTTCCAGTTTCAGTCTCAGAAAATTTAAGTGACTGATGGTAGTTGCAGCGAGTGTGCCATAAATATGTAGTGTGCTACTGACTAGCCTATGTGCATGTATTAGCAATGCAGATCCACAGCTAGCAGCACTGTTGCTATGTGCATGTACCAGCCATGTAGGTGTGTAGATCGTAGCATGGTTGCTATGTGCAGGTATTAGTCATGTATGGGCATAGCTAATAGCACAGTTGCTATTTCCATCTTATGTTATATTGTGCACTGTAACATCCTTATTTAAAATGTGTGTAAAAATGCCATCATGTTCATGTTTTCATAGCTTAGGTTGTGTGTACAATTATTTCTGATGGGTAGAATGTGGGTTTTATTAAGACTGCATGAAGGAAGCTCCATTCATAACATGGGAGTCAATGGACAAGTAGCGTTGGTGTTGTAAAATTTCATACTTTAACAGCTTTCAATATTGTACAACTGATAGCATGGGAAAATCAAAGAGAATGCAATGGGCGAGGCATGGTAACACACATGAGAAAAGTGACATGTTCATACAAAGTTCTGGCTGGATAAGCTGAAGGGAATTGACCTAGATGCAGATAGGAGAACAATATTAAAGTGGATCTTGTAGTATACCAATAAGGAACCTGCTCCATGAAGTTAATTACTTCATTAAACATATAACTTACTGAAAAATTTTCACAAATGTTGTACACTATAATGATATCTATACTTCACATAAAGCCAGTGTTTTATGCAATGTGCTACTTGTAAGATGTTTGATGAAAACACATCACAAATGTGTGTGTGTGTGTGTGTGTGTGTGTGTGCGTGCGCGCGCGCGCACGCGCACGCGTGCATGTGCACGTGTGTGGTAGGGAAGAGGCTCGTTTGTTGTTTCATATTCTGCGTTTAAAAAAGTTTTAATGTTATTACAGATTTCCCTTAAGGTGAAATAATGTCAGTATCACACATTTTGTGATCATATTTGTAATTTCCGTAAGGGTAAAATTCTCTAACTTTAACCTTCATCCTACCTGGGCAGGTCTTTAAATTTTTGTGTATGGTTTGTATAAAAAACATGATTATTTGAACAGGGAAAGAGAAAATTATGAAATAAACAGAATTTTGTGGAAAATAAAACACAGATTATGCATGCAGCATGTCTTAAAAATGCAGTAAACTTCCCTGTGGCCTCAATATATAAAATTAATTTCTAGTGGTGTTTTCCAGCTTATGCAAATGCAGTACTTTAAAAGGTTAATGTCCATAACACAGGGGCATATTGTACTGTATTCAAACCATGCTATGTTGTCGAGGTATTCAACTGTCCTTATTTTATGATTTTACTTGGCATTATCAACAAATATAATTATTTTGCTTTCTGTGCCTTTACATCTACATGAACTCCCTGCTAAATGCATATTATCATTATCTCCTACATGTTTATGTAATAACAATATATGCACACTTGACTTCTCGTGCATATTGTTGAGCTTATATCAGTAGAGGACTCATGCAAAGAAGATGCAGAAAACATTACGATTATAAATGCCCAACAGACAAAAACAACCTACATTTACAAGAATACAAAGGGAACATTATTGAAGACAGAAGTGGCTGTATGGGTCAATAAGATTTATACATATTTTCTCTTGCATTTGGTATATCCCTGATGATGGCCCACAAAGGGCCAGAACATCATGATGACAATAATGATGCAAACTAACTACACGTGCATTTTGTTGGACTTATGTACATAAATGCCTGTCCTTGAGCAAATAGCCAAGCCAAGCCAAGCCAAGCCAAGCCAAGCCATACATTCTATGTAAAGGACTTGGAACCCTAACGATAACTTTTGTAAAACTAGTGCGGGTTTTTCTTGCTTCATTTCACTCAGATGTTAAGTACAGGTGTTCATATTACAGGAGCTACAAATTCTTCTTCGTTTTAAAACAGGTCTTTAGCAAAAAATTTGCAACAGCTCCAATTCTTTAAAATATATCTTGCCACTTTTTCTGTAACTGCTTTACTTTACATACAGGTACTTTGGTTATACTGATATAATTTAACACTGCTGATGGCTCATGTACAAAGATGTGATTGCTACCCCAAGTGTTGTCAACAGGTCACATAGTTTGTCGTTTCCATATACAACATCCTACATAGGCATCTGTCAGATGGTGTAACACATTTATTGCTTCAAGGTTATTGACAGCTTGAAGCAGGATCTTTAGGTCTCAAATTACAAACACACAGACCCTGCCTGACCCCTCACTCTAAGTACCATACAACTGCAACAAAGCAACAACAGATTCAGTTACCCTCTTTACTTTCTTTCATAACTTCTTTCAGTTGCAATAATGGCTTTGCATAGGAGTGTTATGACAGATGATGACATTTTGTGGGAGTTATACATAGAGACATGTTCCGATGATCATGAAACTGAAATTTTGGATGGTGACAGTCACATTACCAAAACTAGTTCACATAAACACTGCAATCTTGCCCCTTAATTTTTACTAGTAACAGCAACACAAGTACGAAGAGAGAGTAGCAACCTGTATAGCTTTGACGATAAAACAAGTGATGTGTGGCATAAAACTCATAAAAAACCAAGCGCTGGACTTTTCCTTGGAACCACACGTTTGAATATAGTAATCGATAATCCTGACTCTGTTGTTGAGGTCATGAGTTCACTCACTGGTGATGACCTTATACAGTTATTTACTGAACAGTCTAATCTTACTGCAGTCAAAATACACAACAGTGGAAGGTATTGCCAAAAACACTGAAGTGGTCCAGTGTCACACCTGAAAACATGAGAAAGATTTTGGGACTAATAATTTTGATGGGACAAGTCAGAAAGGACAGTATACAGAACTAATGGCCAACTAGCGCCACAATTTCCACATCCATTTTGCCTCACACTGCAAGTAGAAACTGTTTTGAATCTATTTCCCAAGCCTGGCATTTTAGTGACAACAACAAGGTGCACGGATGCTGTTCAAAATAAGACCTGTGTATGCATATTTTCTATGGACACTTAGGTCAGTTTACAGCCCAAAGCAAGAACTGCCACTTGATGAAGACACACTCCAATGGCGGGGTTGCCTGAAATTTATGACATACAATCTAGGGAAAATACAGTAAAACTCGTTTAAGACGTCCCTGGTTAAGAAAATTTCCCACCTAAGAAGTCAGGATAAAAAAGCACCAAAATTCTCCCATTTGATTAACATTACGCATTGCCCTTTTAATACATCCCCACATAAGAAAATTGCCCACCTAAGAAGAAACACATTTGACAATGAAACAATTTTTTTACTCATTTACTACATTTTCTGTTTCAAAATCTTAACGAATTTCTCTGAGTTTCCATTCATTCCGTTTCCAGAATGCAACGTTCAAATCGGGCAGTCAGTTCATATAGGTTAATCTCCAAGGTAATTTCCACCACATTTCACACAGCAGAATGATGTAACATCACAGCCAACGCAGGATATCCCATTTCTTCCATGATGCAGAGACTGCAGTCAGTCAGTCAGTCAGTCCCAACTACTCGGTCTCTAATGGCAACCGAAAAATTGTATCGGGTGGCCACAAGCTGATCCTAGCTATTCCGTGACCTGCATACGCCTGCATTTGGCAATGCTGGCATGTGGCAGCTCACTTGCTGCTTCAACTGCCTGGGACGTGGAGAAAACAAAGGCAGCCAACAACATTTGAAGAAGTTTAGGCATGCGCTAGTCGAAGTGACATGATGTTGCACGACCTGGGGGGGGACAGCAATTTGACGCGAGATAAGTGGGTGGTCAATTGCGACAACTTGTTTAAACATAATTTATTGGCGGTAATATAAATGTGTCGTGGTGTAGCGTGATTGTGAAACATTTGTGGTGACTGTGTGCAGATAAGTTACATCAGCAATTCCAGAAAATAAATTCAAAACACTGCAGAGTTAGTGAACGTGACAGGAACTACTGACCACCCCTTGTGGTCTACCTAAAAACGAACCTACAGAATCTGAAGACGTATACTGCAACTGTTTTTGAAAAAAGAGCAAAATATCCCACGCTTGACATACATTTCAAGGAAAAGTAAACATCTGGAACGAAATGTGAACATGTGAATGAAAAGTCAGTGACAGTATAGTTAGGTGTAAATAAAACTGTGAATGAAAGGTTACAGACAAAACGGTTAAATGGTCAGAAACACGTGAGAATGTGTTAAGACAGCTGCCAATTATACAAATTCAGCCTACATATGTAACAAGTTCACAAAAAAAATTTAAAAAATAGAACTTTTCGGTCCTACCCTTTTAACATATTTCCCACTTAAGAAGTCAGATTTTCTTGAATTTTCAAAAACATCTTAACAGGGTTTTACTTTAATAAAATATGGAGTGCTGGTCAGAATGCTGTGTGAGACAGTACTGGGTTATACCTGTAACAGGTAGATACAGACAGCAAAGGGAAAGAAGTTGCGAGGGCACAGTACTGGCACTTTTAGAGAGAAACTCGGGCCACAATCATCACATAAATCAAGAAAATATTTATAATAGTGTGAGGTTAGCTGAAACATTGCTAGACAGAAAGGCAAGAGTTTGTGGGACTATAAGGGCTAACAGGGCATTCCACTTGACATAGAACAGGAAGCCAAACACTTGAAGAAGGGGCAGTCAGCATTCTGGAGGAAAGGTAACGTAATAGTTCAAGTGTGGATGGACAGAAGGCCTGTGCGAATCATAAAAGCAAGCTCCATGGTGCAACAATAGTGAACACAGGAAGGAAAGACAAAGAAACACATGGAAATAAAGAAACCTTATGCTCTTGTTCAGTACTATAAATTCCTGAAGGGCATATACAGGGCAGATAAGTACCTCTGTTATTGCTCAATTCAGAGGAAAACAAATGTTCGAAAAAGATGGTACTGTATCTGCTAAGCTTCAATGCATTTTTTGTGTACAAAAACACTAAACACAAGCAAAAAAAATTACGAGAACTTCTGCATGTGGTAACAAGTTCCTGGACATCAAGTCCAGAATCCAGCTGAGTCCAGTTCTGGTGAATTGCAATGGCCAGAGAAGCAACCAGCACCAAGAGGCCTAAACAGGACTACCCAGGCAGACTCTCCGGGCATTTCAGCAAAAACAAACTGGGACAGAATTGTTGCCGGCGGGGAGGGTAAGAAGATGTACCCTGCAAGACAGTGTAACATACGTGCTGCACGTAAGAAGTGAAGTGAAACTAGATCCACTTGTAAATTCTGTCAATCTTTTACATAAAGATCAGTCAACAGCCAACTGTTTTATCCCTTTCTTTATTAACCCTTTAAAGCCTAGCGGTAACTTTACATACGAGCAGGTTTAACATTAAAAAATTCTACGTGGTGCCCACATTGCGTTTATGTGTTTTGTATGGATCTCAGAACAAACAGCAACTTTTGCCTTATAAAACATTAAGACATTATTTTTTATAACTGACATGGAGAGTGTTTACAGCGCGGTACAGACTGAGTCCTTACATAAAACAGATACGCTTCGTCTTTAAAGGGTTAAGAGGTTCAGCGACTAGTTTCGGCCTATGCCAAGGCCATCATCAGGCTCCTTTTTACAAAAACATGAGTATAAAAACTCTACATGCTGTAAAAAGGAGCCTGATGATGGCCTTGGCATAGGCCGAAACTAGTCACTCAACCTCCTAATAAAGAAAGGGATAAAACAGTTGGCTGTTGACTGATTTTTATGTAAAAGATCGATAGCATATGCCAACGGGGATGTCAAATGTCAAAACTGTAAATTACGTGTTGTTCCTCTTCATGGAGTGTCTTGTTTTGAAAACTACCACTCAATGACTAACTACTACTCGACTCTCTATATGCAGTTTCTTCAGTACAGCATTCAGGAGTATCATTGTAGATTCAAATTGTATGTAAGAACATACTTGGGGGTTTAACATTTAAAGCAAGTAAAATGTCCAGAAACTGGGGGTATTTAATTAAAGGGCCATCCGGTCCATACTGTGTTAACCTCAGGAACATTCTCTCAAAGTATGGCAGACTCCTTACGAAGCACCCTGTAAATGTTCCATATTGCAACTTTTCTTTCACTAGTTACTTCACTTCAGAAACCAACAGGTATTTCTGCCCCACTTTGTATATAAGGATTTGAAGACTGGCTGTTATCTATTTCAAGGCACCACCCAGCATTCATTTGGCTACTGGAAAATAACAATTCCAGTGGAATAACTCATTATCTCCAAAATATGTCTTAAAAAAGTGTTACCACTGTAGTATGTATAGAAAAGGTTAATGTATCTGAAAGAGTGGCAAACTAGAACAGTGGCATCACCTGCAAATGGAGAAATAAATTTTAACTGAACTATGTGAAAGCCTTGTCAAAGGAAATATTGTGTTGACTCACATGCTGCATGGTGTCTGTAATATAGGTTTCTGTGTTTCAGCAGGCTTTGACATCTGTGGAAGATTTTGTTTTGGCACCCCAACTGTAGATGTTGAAACTGGCGAAGCTTTCATTACAACTGGATCAGACATCCCCTGGGTTGGTGCTACAGCAGTTGCATTCTGTGTAGACACATTTCTGGTAAATTCAATTGGAGTCAGTCCAGAAGTTGGTGAAGGTGATTTCTTTTTCTTGGGTACTATTTGACTTTCCAACTGTGGTTGCGACTTGTCAGCCATACCCACAGAACTGACTGAAATTCTGGGGACCTCAGGAACAGAAGAACCTGGTGCAGGCTTTGGCACTGCTTGCTGTTGTGTTGAAGCCTGAAATGTTACAAAATTGAATGAAGAAACTAACATGAAAGAAAATATGCCACATTTCACATGACGTGGATAATGATTAGAGGTTAAACAGACAACCATTATGTGTGCTTGGTGGTATGGTGCCCTTTAGGATTCTAGAATATTTTAGAATTTATCCATAATATACTCCAAACAGATCAGTTTCACCTTCTGAAACAAATCAGTCAGCAGATAAAGTATGGTGCCTCATACGTTTTAAAGTCCACAACAAATTCCCTGAAGTTAAACATTCCTTCCTATAATAGAGCAATTGGTAGAGAGAAGTATGACGGCATGTCCGAACTTAAATGTTGCAACTTTTCTAAGATTTATCAGTTTTATACATGTGGGTTGAGTAAAGAATAGTAGCAAAACTGGTCACACATGCAAAACATTTTTGAAGTGACAATTTGTGCACTGTGTAGCTTTGAGACCATGTTCCGAGGAAGGCTATCAGTGTCAGACCTGTAAGGCAGTACAGAGCTCATCAACAAGCCATGAAAATTGGCACCTCATAACACATTGCCCTCATTTAATCTAAGTACACAAAACACTTCATCAAATAACTTTAATTCTTGCCCCCCTTCCCAGCTTCTCTCACTAGTTATGTATAGCCTACAATAGAGAATATTTCACCTACTTAGCATGTCCATTCTTCAAACATAAAGTCAAATAAAATCGCAAACCCAGCCATAATTCACTTACAAACAATGTAAATTTAGTTACTTCTTACCTTCCTCCAAGCCATGCTAATAAACTATAAAACCTGAGAATGATATATTACTACAGATTTACTCCCAGAGGAAATGTGGCTTTGTGCTACCTAACATTCTTCTACTCACACCAGAACTCAGAACTCTTTTCTACTTAATAAGCCTCCAATCAAGATGACAAGAGCAACTGCGCTTGGATATTTTATGCAGCTGCACAATTAAGATATCAAGAACAATTAAAACTTCACCATCTAAAATTATGTAAATTTTAATCTGACAAATCGATGAGCAGAAACCGTTGATATAACTGTAAAACTGAGATTTCAATTACTCTTTTAACATCAACATATACAGCATTACATGGTTTTTCAATGTACATAATTTTTACTACAGCCTAACACAGCTTAATAAGCCTCACACCAAAACATGTAGTTTCTGTACTTATGATAACAAAATAATCTGTTCAATACATAATTATGTTTGATGGTCCTTACCACGTAATTGTATACATGTTTACACAGCTGTAACAATGCTCATTAATCAAAACAGACAAGGCAGCTAGTAGTGTGATGGCCTACTGCCATGGTCTGCAGGAAGTGTGTGGCAATGATGCACTGCTACACCAAACTGTTGCACAATGGGTGGAAGCCTTTCACCTGAGTCACGATGCTACTGAGGATAATTGTGTCGGTACGACCCATCATCCTGGATAAGAAGTTTTAGTTCGTGAAGTCATTGCTGGAAGTGGAGAGGCACTGGCTGATGTACCACCTGACTCTGACAGTTGAGATAAGTGATTTCAGTGTTTGTCAAATAATTAAAGATATCATCAGGATGTGCCAAACTGCATCATAATGAGTCCCAGTACAAAGGTGGCATGGATACAGTCACGTTAACCATCTGTGTGCTGTACCACAGCCCTTAACAAAGAACGACACCATCAAAATCATCAGTAATAAGCAGTGCCACTCCCACAGTGCTGAGTTCCTGGTGGAGAGCCTGGACGGCACCATATGTTGATCTGCCATTTCAGTTCAGGCTCATAAGCCCATGTCCAGGCTTTGTCAAGGGCTACAACACTGTACAAAAATGCAGCACCTTTACAGTGGTACTGTTGAAGGATGAGGTTAGCAACTTTACTCTTTGGTATGGTGGTGTGGGACACTTTTCAAACCCCAAAGATATCTTTTATAACATTATGAACATGTAAATCACTTATCTCTTCCACAGCTAACTGGCATGTCATTCAATACCTGTTCACTTCCAGCAATGACATCAAGAGCAAAACCTTATCCGTCCAGGATGGCGGGTTGTCCTACACGCTGATGATCCCAGTGGCGTCCTGACCCATACAAAAGGTTTCCAACCACTGCGCAACAGCTCAGCATAATGTACTGTCACCATGTACTTCCCACAGACCCTCATTATGGCCACAAGCCACCTTGATTTTGAACTGGGAGCAATGTTCAACTTTGTAAAAACATTTCAGGTCACTACGTATTGAAATGTCAACTTTTGTGGCTTGCTGACAGGCTCTCTAACTACCTTACAGGAATGACACTGATGGCATACATCTAAAACGTGGTCTGCTAGCTATGTGATATGCAAACTGCTGCCTTAAAAAATTTCTGTCCATTTGAAAGCAGTGCTGACATTATTTTTCACTCAACCCACATACTCATCAGAACAAACCAAATGACGACATAAGAAATGAATCAATATGGATGCATTTAAAACATATTTGATATGGCATGTTACATTCCAAGTCATGTAACCACTACAGCATCAAGCTACTTCCTAAATGTCTTTGAATTTGAACTTTAGAGCATGGGTGTAAAATGGTCATCTCAGTCTTTAAAACGTGAGATGTGAATGGCACTGAACTTGCTTGGGGTCATATCAAATTCCAGCCTTTGCTGAATTCTCAGGTCTTATCGTCAAACAGTTGTCAAGCAGTCCAGCAGTCGTGAAATGCATGCTGTGCAGATCACATGTACCTACAAGCCTCACAAACTATTTTAATCTGGCCTTGGTGATTAATAATACAAAACACTGGCAAGCACATATATTTCACTGCAAATTTCATTCATCCCAATTTTTAGTTCCCAAACTGAGGTCAGGAACAAAACAGTAAGGAAACAGTGCATTTAAAAGGTTTGATCTTTTATAACAGGTGACATAAACAAAAGTTAACACTTCTGAACAAGCTGAGCCAATGTCTGATTGTCCACCATTGGCATCCAATTTTATCCAAAACTGCGAAGTGTGAAAAAGTTTCATTTAAACTTTACCATATCAGATGCCATTAAAATCCACTCAGTGGTTCTCAAGTTGTTACACATGGCAAATAGCTGATGACACATTTTTACATCCTTTTGTTGGGAACAGCACAAAGTTGCTTTGAGTTTTGTACAATGTCAGTGTTTTTTTAAATCAGTAGGTTAATGGAATTCACTCTACACAAATTATTTATGAAAGTCAAAGGAAATGTGTAACTTCATCTGAACTGAAATGCTTCGTGAATATGTAGCAAACAAATGAATAAGATACCTTTCAATAGCCTAGAGCCGCATTTCTGAAACTTTCTGGTAGTACAGACCCGTTACACACCTTACCTTACAAAGTCTCATCAATTTGGTGGACTCCCTCCCCAAAATTATCTCAACTCAAAGATCCCTTAAGCACAACGTATGGTAACATTCCAGTTTGACTATATTTACAAATAAGAAACATACTTAAACTTTGAAATCCATCATTAAGTATACATAAAAATTTATTACAAAAAGCAATAACTTCCCTAGCAATAATGACAAGAGAACAAAGACTTGGAATGACCTAGAGAAAAAAAAATTCGTGGATTCCCCCAGCCATCAAGAAATGGTCTGGAACAGCGGTGAGCAACCTTCTGGGCACAAGTGGAAAATCTAAAGAAAAGAAACAGTGTTTACAAGCCACATTACAAGTAATAACTATATTTTTTGTTCTTTACTTATGTATCATTCATGACAGATAGTACCCTGTCATCAACAGTGCCAATATTGAGGCAGTAAACCTTGCAGGCAATTAATCTTTAAAAACCTAAATTAATCATACAAAATTGGAAACTAGTCTTACCTAATGAGTTCTTGTGTCTTTTATAATAAATTCTGAGCAAAATTAACACAGCACACATAAATAATTGTATTTGCGTTCCACCTGCCAAGTAATGCAATAGTTACCTTTATGTGACATAGACCTAATGTTTACATTTTGGTGTAAAAAGTACAGTATGTTGTATTGTAAATAACACAACATATTTCTGAATAATATTTTACATCAATGTGGATAAAATATTTGTCAAACTTAATATTTTTTGTTTTGTGTTTCTGAAATTAGATCACCAACCATACTGCTAAGGTAGAGGGCCGCATACAGCCCACAGGCCACATTTTGTATATCACTGTTCCAGAGCACTCGGGGAACAAATGGTTTAAACAAAAATTTTAGGCTACCTCCTCCTACCACATGGACCCAGCTTTCTGGAGAAAATGTTTCACTTTTAAGATCAGATCAAGTAACCAGTGAAAAGTAGAAAACAAACAAATTAAAATCCCCACACAATGTATATCTAATACAATACACAAATGCAGTATGTTTTCTATGCCAGACTCTTCAGACGTGTGAGTCAAATAAAAACGCTGAAATTGGCAGATAAAATTGAGACCTTACTATGTGCAGCTGCAGGCACAGCAAGCCATCAGCATGGGTTAAGAGGATGTACTGTAAGATCTGGCAGTGCAGGCTTCATGACGTCTGTACAGAGTGCTCTACTGGAAGAATGCATGAAGGAGAAACAGTGTTCTGTCATCTGTTTCTTGGTTGGCAAGGATAACAAACCCATCAAAATCCACTGCTGCCTGAAGCTGAAATATGGTAAAGTGTGCTTATCCCTGCAGCAGGTGTACAAATGGGGCACGAACTTTAAACAGTGTCTGGTGTCACATGCCACTCAATCAGGCCAAGCCCACAACATCGTTAACACCGCAGCCAATTGTAGAGGCAGAATGCATCATTAGGCAAATACGCTATGTGAAGATGAACAACGTGGCTGCCATGTTGAATATCAGTCATGGTTCAGCACAATCATCATCCACAACATGCTGCAGTACCATAAAGGGCCTGCAAGGTGGGCATCTGAACAATTACCTCCCCAAGTGAAGGGAAGATGGGTGGAAGACTGCCAGTAACTAATATGATATGAAACAGAACGTGACAGCTTCCTGAAGCACATAGCGACTAGAGATGAAAGCTGGGTCCATTACTTCTGGCCAGAAATCAAAATCTAAGAATGAAGCCATCACAGCTCATCAAAACCCAAAAAGTTTGGCACACGTGCATCTGGCAAAAAGTTATGCTGACACCATTCCAGCTCATCAAGGTCCACTTGTACAGCATTTCACATCCAAGGGAACCACAGTCACCAGGGCCTGATATTGTGATCCTCTATCCTGAGACTAGCCACCAGATAAAAACATTCTGGACTACTCCATACCAGTGTCTTGTTACAGGATGAAGATGCTAGACCACATGCTGCCCATCTGGCAGCTAAAACAATGAAGGATACTCATTTCAGGTGTCTCACCCTCCATACTTGCCTGAACTCACCTCTTATGATTATGATATTACTGGGCCACTGAAGGAAGTTCTTGGTGGAAGGTCTTTCCACTCTGATGAAGAAGTGTACGAGTTGGTGCATGAGGAGCTATGCATGCCATCAAGGGAATTTTGTCATGAGGAATACAGGCATTAGTAAAGTGCTGGGAAGGCATAACACAATGGCAACTATGTTGAAAAAAGACAAAGCTGTACCAAGCCTGTCTCTACAAAATCAGTTGGTAAAGAATCTGCAAGGTTTTAAACTGACTCCCCTTTGTGCACAACAGGCACCCAACTTCTGATCACAACATTTTGGGGGAGGAATGGAAACATACAACATTAATACCTTGTCACTTCCTTTGGAAGCTGATAGTACACCAGTCGGGAAAGCTGAACCCAAGCTGGTAACTGGTGGGTTCTGCTGCTGTCCATATATCACAGGCATTGCCATTCCCACTGGAGTATAATTCACTTGTGGAACATTATCTAAGCATGAAAAAGAAGCACAAGGTAAGTGCGTTACAAAGGTTTCAGTCTTAATATGGGGATGGCCTGGCAGATAAAATGAATGGTTAAGAAGATGCAAGCAGCAGTACAGCTGCAGACACACTGAGCAATACTAACCATTAATTATAAATATTAGTACAGATCTGTTGGGAAGCACTCAGGTTTTGACTGCTGCCACCATGACAGATACATCTGTCAGTGTGGATCCAACCACCCAACCAGAACTCAGCAACATACATAAAATACCAGGACACTACCAAATGTCTCTATAAAACATTAAAACTTGACACCAACATAGCTAAAGCAAAAAAACTGTTTAACTGCTGGCCAAATATTCCTTCTTCTCTAATACTTTACGTAGTTTACACCATCATATACTCCTCAGCACTCTGCTCTCAATTTCATACTTCCATTACATGAGAATTATGCGATAATGACCTCTTCTCAAGCATTTACATGATACAGATGCAAAACTACCAACTTCATCACGGAATAAGATGATGAATTTTCCAACCACACCATGCTGTTCCATCTTTGAATAAAATGCCTCTAGCAACCCTAATTCACCCATTGGCTAGCCCATCATGCTACAAATTCCCAGCTCCAATGCAATTCACAAGTCAGCACCACACATGTAACCTTACGTTATTAACATTTCACATGGCAGAAAATCGACAATACTGGCAAACACACAGACAAGCATATACACATACTGCTTAAAAAAATATGGTGAATTGTGCATCAAAGACTGATGTCCAAAGCGCTTTGTGAAAGGCAGGAAATAGGGCACACCTGCTAAAGGATTTGTTGGTAATGCTGCATTAGCAGGTGATGACAAGGTATAAATGTTTGAATTCAATTTCGTATCTGCATTATGTGAGAATTATGGGACAGTGACCTCTTCTTAAGCATTTACATGACCTATACTACAAACAATTAATTTCATCAAACGATAAGATGGCGAATTTTTCAGTCAACCAAGTTGTGCTGTTCCATCTCTGAATAAAATGCCTCTAGTAACCTGCATTCACCATTGGCTAGCCCATCATGCTACTAAATCCCTCCACCAATGCAATTTAGCAGTCAGCACTACAGATGTCACTCTTACATTTAACATTTCGCATGTTACAAAATGGACAGTAATAGCACGCACGCACACACACACAAAATACTTACAAAAATATGGTGAACTATGCATCAAAGACTGACATCCATAGTGCTTTTTGAAAGACACAAAATAGGGCCCACCTGTTAAAGGATTTATTGGAAATGCTGCGTTAGCAGGTGGTGAGGAGGTATAAATGTTTGCATTCAATTTCCTATCTACATTACATAAGAATTACGGGACAGTGACCTCTTCTTAAGCACTTATATGACCTATCTTGCAAACAACTGATTTCACCAAGGAACAAGATGGTGAATTTTTCAACTAACCAAGTTCTGCTACTCCACCTACGAATAAAATTCCTCTAGCAACCTGCATTCACCTGTTGGCTAGCCCTGAATGCTACTAATTCTCAGCTAAAATGAAATTCAGCAGTTAGCACTCTAGATGCAACTCTTTACAAATGTATTTTAACACAGCCATACACAACATATAATACAAGATATAACAGGCTACACCTGATTTTTAAAATACATTTGAAAACTGTTAACACACGGGGACGTGTCACCTCAAAATATAACTTTTACATTAACACTTCCCATGTCAGAAAAGGAAAGTAATAACAAACACCCAGACACACGCATACTTACAAAAATATGGTGAACTATGCATCAAAGGCTGATGTCCATAATGCTGTGTGGAAGGCTGGAAATAGGGCACACCTGCTAGAGGATTTATTGTTAATGTTGCATTAGTAGGTGGCAATGAGGTGTACATGTTTGAATGTATGTTTTGTTTCAAGCCCTGCTTATCTGAGCCCACTAACTGTTCAGGTTTCTTTTCCACCTTTTCTTCTTCCTTTAAATTTGATGGGTCTACTTTCTTAGCTACCTCATTTAGTTTCTCCAAGGTTTTACTTGGATCTTGTGCCTGTTCTTTGCTGATTACAGGATTGTTAATCTCTTCTTGTCTATTTCCTACTTCTTTCTTGAGTTTCAAGTGTTGTTCTTCCACTGCTGTGAGAGCCCTTCGCTGCTCATCTTTCATGTCAGTCATTGACGTATCTTGTGTCACTAATTTCCCTTTCATGTTTTCTCTCTCATCCAATGCTTTTTGTGTCATTTCTTCCAAGATGTCCAATGGACAAGGCGGTTCTTCAGGTAAAGCTGGCCATTTCAGTGTGAAGTCTGCTAGAGTAATACGTCCTAACTTTTCTTTCAGTGATGACCAATAAACCTGGAACAGCAGGAATGAAATTTAACATATAATCTACAAGCTCACCATGTTTTCTTAATCCCACAAACAGCACAGCTGATAGGGGAAAAAAATGTGAACATAAATCAATATGAAAATACTCATGGCCATCATGTCACATGATATTTTTACACATTCAGTCATTCACCATCTTCACAGACCAACTGCCAGCCTTTCATGTTTTCAGAAAAGTGCATTCTATGCAGGCATCAAAATTTGCAGTAGTTTACCACTTGGCCTCACGAGTCTCAGAAATGAAAAGGCACAATCAAAGTAGTGTTAAGATAATACTTAAAAGCACACTCTTTTTACTCCACTGATGAATTTTTTATATTTAAGGATGATCCATAATACTGTGTATGAAATCTTTTTAGTATTGTAATAATTCTGTATGTCTTCCTTATTTTGTAAATTTTATATCTTTATGATTTATTTCACATGCTACTGTCATTCTGCCAAACTTCGGGATTAACGGAATGTACATACGTATTTACATACACATGCATGTCAGAAAAACCTAAAACTCAGACATTAAATCAAGAAAAATTACACATTATTTGGGTTTTGGCTGGGACCACAAAAATGAACTTAAAAATGTGGGAAAATCTTAAACTCAGGAACCTTAAACCAGGATTTTACTGTCTGCATCAAAGAACAACAAATGGCTTATGATAAACACCTGCAAACTGTATGGTTCTAACTGCAACTGGTTTAATTACAGGCCAAGGGGGTGTGGATTTTGGAAATGGGTTCATAAAATAGGCAGAGACAATTTTCAATCGTCCTTACACATCTCATTTTGACGCTCTGACAAAAAAAAAAAACCAGCTGCCTGGACAGGCCTATAAACTTATCCCTACCGCAAAAACCACAAAGGTGTTAGTAAACAAAATTACCCGTCAGAAGTAGCTAATTCAATCATACACCTTAGACAATCTTTTGAACCTGCACATGATGCACAAAAGATCTGTTTTCACAAGTACAGTACATCAAACATCTGACAGGTGGAAACACACAGTGAAGAAAGATATACACATATGATTATGGAAAGAGTGGGTGCAGCTACATGAGAAGTGCTTAACAGAAAATACAGCTGACTGAAACAAATTTCATGACAGGACAACGCACATTCATGCACACATCAACTTCCAATTTCAAATCACCTCTTCTTTTCATACGAAGCCTCTACAAAAGATATTTCAACTTAGAATTAATTGTGCTTAATGTATTATACATCTCAAATGATACATAACACAGGCAGTAACTGAACAAAGTCAAATTAAACACATACTCTGAACTGAACTTCATGTTCAGTAATGCTGACACAATACTCTTCCCAATTCTTGATAGCTGTTGTAACTTCAGTCTTCTTTGCAATATCCAAATCCGTGACGTACCTCATCTTGCACTGCATGGCACTCAATGTGTCCGAACATTTCTGTTTCAAGCTGAGAACAAGACAAATACACACACTGCACACTATAGCAAAATCTAAACAACAGTACTGCTCAATATTCCAAAGGCATAAATTAAAAAAGGAGGGGGAGGGTGATAAAGGGAAGCAACATGTGTAATGAGATACTCCACCACCTACTAAATATACTAATTCCTTGCTTTTTAACATTTTATTAATGAAGTTTTGTGGTAACACTTTGACAAACTTTCTATTCTTCACATATGCAATTCTGTTGCAATGAAAACATGTCAAACTATGCGCTAGTTCTGACCCTGTCAACCACTCCTCCCCAGCCAGTTGCCATCTTTGTACCATAATATGTACTGTACTGAGAGCACTGGGCACCTTTTCTAATAACGTTCATTTCAGCAAACACAAACACCCACGCATGTGTATGTACTACAAAATTATTGTCTTTTAAACTCAAGACAGCTCAGACAACAAAACTTCTACATGCAAGCTGGATAATTTAGGTTCTATTCTGACAAGGGGAGAAATTTACCACAGCAAAGCAGCTCAGGCAGTCGTACACAGTCTACCAATCTGCTATTCAGAAAGTAATCAGGAGCTCCTTCCCCACATGTACAGCAACCACAGTAGGAAGCTGACATCTCAATTCCATCAACCACTGCCCAAATTTAAAACATGTGGATCTTCACCATCACTCCTCCTGTATGCCTGCACAGTATGGCACTCATGCGTAGGAGAAACTTGACTTTATATTACACTTATTATATTGTTTTTATGCATGTGTAAAAATATATCTCACAGTATACAAGCATGTATTATCCCCAGCAACCACATCTTACAACACAAACTTTAAATTACTGGGAAATTAATTTTCATTCAATACATCATTTAAAACACAAGAATAGCTTCCGAAAATGCACCCCCTTCATAAAATTAGGAGCAACCACACGGAGAAAAAATATTTTTTTCACATTTTAAGCTCAAATTTACAATACATGATTTCTTCCTAATGGCGCTCATGAATTTCTAAATTGAATTTTCTTATTCAGCTGTTCTCTTTTGTGCTACTGTTCTTTCAGAACACATGCTTAGTGCATGCCTCTTCACACAACTGTATGAAACGGCAGGAAGCTCTCCCACCAAAATCACTGATGTAGCATGCAACTGCCCATCTTGTCACTTCTCAAAAGATCATGTTAGCAGACACAGAAATTCTGGTGTGTTCATCATCTGTCATCTATTTCTTCACCTCAGCTCCCAAGTTAGACCATTTCACAACATGTGTACAAAAACACTTGTTCGCCTCCAACTTCAGTAATTTTTCATGTTCTCCGTTCACATATTTTCTTTGTTGGAGGTATACTAAAATATCTTTCACCTACCTGATTACAATGCTCTTTTGCATACTTTGTCACATTTAATTTGAAACCTACAATATATGGAATCCCCATCTGTTTACTGTACATTCTGTTAACAGAACAAATTTACTTCCAATAAACTTACTATCATTGCCCATTACTGAACTATTAGCATAAGGAACAAGTCACGTTATAAACACCATTATCTCTCCAACAAACACAGGACCCTCACAATCAGTTGTTTTGGTCATAATGATGCACCTTTGGACCATAAGATATAGCAGGACTTTACAGTATTTTCCTGAGAAAAAAGTGTGGTATGGTCCACGAAATATGGTGTGTGTATGCGCGTGTGCGTGTGCGTGTGCGTGCGTGCGCGCACGCACGCACGCGTGTGCATGCATTCAAGCTTACTGTTTCACTTACACACTTATTTGTAATTCTCGTGCCTCTTTCTTTGCTTCCAAAACAAGTAACTGGTACTGTGTCATATCATGTTTCATTAACGTCAATTCTTCTTCCAATCCTTTTACTTTTTGTCCAGTTTCGCTTCTGAAAAATACGATACAACACTACATTTTGCCACCCGTCACAAGTCAAGCACAATCCGTGTAGCTTAAACTGCTCAGTGCCAATTACACAGTCCTAGAGCTGAAACTATACTATTACTATTATTCTATACTATATTCTATACTATAACTATTATTCTTTTTACATCCACAATCTATGCCAAAACACAAACTTTAATAATGGAATTCCTTTGTAATCCTATTACAGTGATGTGTCAACGATACATTTTACAACATACACTTCTGAAGAACATGGGGCTGTTTTACAATTATGAGCAAAGCAATGTAATTTATTACAATGAATGTTTATGTCCTAAAAACATAAAACATACAGTGACGTAGACCGGTAGCACTGCAATCCAGAGCGACCAACATCCTCCATTATTTGTATACACATACACTGTAACACATCAAGATGTAGGCACTGAAGTGAGGTGGGTGCTGTGCACAACACTGTGTTACTGAATAATGCAATAAAATAAGGCGTCTGCACAGTTACAATAAGAGGCATAAAATTAAACAACATTTTGTTGATCTTTGCAAATCACACACAAATCAAATACTATGTATTAAAATTGGAAAAAATTGTTCTTCCATAAATTTCCATTTTCAAAGATACACCATCTTACACTTGGGTCATCTTGTATGTGAGTAAAGTGCACTGCTATAGAAGAATCTGGACAGTGCACATTTAGTGAATGGTGTCTGCTATAATCCCTCAAGGTTTTGAAATACCAACCTCCAGGAATACAGCACCTTGGAAAATTTCTACAATGAAAACGGATGTTCCTAATGACACACCTTTTTGAGCATCCCACCAATTTTCAACAGGTACCATAAGATGAGTTTGTGCTTTATGAACTGGCTGACTCATGCATCCTGAGTCCCATACTACTCAAGCTCCATATACATGACCCATGCAGTAAGCATTCACTGAGTCACACAGTTTTCTGGTTCTACATTCTGTGTTTTACAATACATACTGGAATATGTTCATGTACAGCATACCCTTTTACCATGTCCCTCAGCATGCCAACTTTATTGCATAGAAAGCCTGTATCCACCATGACATCCCATGATAAGCTGCTGTTCTCAAGGACACGATATAAGGGCCACTGTACAATGTCTACCTGAAAACTTGTTCTTCAAGGAACAATGATTCAGGCATATATTTTGGGATGTTACAGTCCCTCATACATAAACAATTCAACGTAAATATGTCAGTACACACAAATGTCAGTGGACAAAGCATCCAAATCAGAATGCTGACTGCTCACTGAAAAGAAATTGGATAAAATCAAAGCTAGGCTTGAAAAATGTCCTCAGAAATCCCAGGTACCTTGCACAGTTTCACAATGACCAGCATAAATGCCATGAAACTCCTGTAACTGAAACCATTTCCAACAAATGTATTGCACAAATTGTAACCATATGATCCTACTAATACAGTGAATTTTGTAATTAGATTCTTCAGCCATTTCATGATGGTGAAATGGATACTCACCTGATTTACACTTCTGCTATCATTAGGACTAACTTAACAACACAGTATATTCACAGAATAACAGATGATATCAGAGGTCACAAAATCCATGGCTAACAGACAAGATTGAACTATATGACGCTGAAGATGGTATATGGTGTGGTGTCAGCACAGAGTAACTGGGCTTTTTTGGAGGGTACAATTGTGAAAGGTACATGGAGATGACACCATCAATTTTTGAGCCACTAACAGATGAATGCCAGAACACAGTCTTCTAACAAGACTCTGGTACAGAAAGGGCATTCACGCATGCTTTGAAGGAAGTGTTTCAGGACAGAATTATTAGCAGTGGTCTGTGGCCCGCGTGCTCCCCTGACTTCAACCAGTGTGACTTTACACATCAAACCTTGACACAACCGAGGAACTGAGGCAAGATATATTTACAATGATTTCCAAAAAATAAATTCAATGTAAGAGTGTAAACAGTTTACAGAGGTGCCAAGAATGTGTGAGAAAAAACAGATACAACTTCCAGCACCCATTTCAAGCTTTTGCCAGTGCACTGTTGATTCCACAAGCAGTCTTAAATCTCTGTGGGCCCAATTTGATGGGAGTATCCGACTCTTCTGCCTGAGAGGTTCAATGAAGATACGCGTGATGCCCAAATATAACATACTGTAAGTGGTAAATCAGGTCTGTACTTGAAGCAGAAAGCGCACAATGTACAACGATGGTGACAAATTCTCAATATACACCAAGACTTCTAATAAGCTGCATGAAACTTATATCAAAAGCAAAATTATACCGGTACTTCTCAGACTATATTGCGGACCTGAACAGCATAAGTGGTATAGCAACTTGCTATGGGCTGGATGGTCCAGGGATCAAATCCCAGTGGATGTGAGATTTTCCGCACCCATCCACACTGGCACTGGGGTCCATCCAGCCCCCTGTACAATAGGTACCAGGGTCTCTTTCCTGGGAGTGAAGTGGCTGGGGCATGGCATTGGCCACCTATCCCCATCCAGCATCTAGGTTAAAGAAAGAGTCAATCATCCTGTTATGCTACAAGATGCCAGACCCGTAAAATGACATTGTGACAATGCAATGAAACAGATGGGTCACAGGCAAAGACATTATGCAGTGAAGATGTGGACAGTATGAAGCTTCTATTAATAAAAAAGATTAATTAATGGATATATTTTGTTACAAGTAACCCTATATAAAAACTACCAGTAAAAATGTTTCACTTTTAACAACAGGTCTCAAATAGCTTTCATTTTCATGCCACACCCTTCTCATTAATGCTCTCATAAATTTCATACTTAAAGTTCATCATAACATTTTGGAAACAAGCATGCATCACACAATAAAATACAGCGGACCATTCACTTACATAAGATTTCTCATCATTTCCTTTGTGTGATTTTCAGATTTCTCCTTTTCCTTCTTTTCTTCATTTACCTTCATCTTTTCAGCTTCACATTCTTCTTCTTTCTTCATTAACTTATCTTTCAGTATCCTAACATCTTTCTTATATTCTTCCACAACCTTATCCATCCCCAACTCCAATTCCTTTAAAAAAAAGTGCAATTTACAATTTTCATAAAGGACTGTATTTTCTTCTTGTAGAGACTTCCCAACTGTATGACTCTTCTACATTCTAAGTCTTACATATTGCAGATACCTTGATACTTACTGTTCACACAGCTAATCAGCTACAGATATATTACGCATCTTCACTTGTAATTATTGGTAGCTTACTTAACAAACCTGTCGGTAATTTAGAATACACAGCACCAAATGTTTGGATGACAGTAAACTAAAAAAGATGTGCAAAGTGCTCATGGCCTAATTTTAGGTACTATAATGGCATTTGTCTGGACAGACTGAGGAAAACCAAGGAAAATCCATCAGGATAGTCAGTGTCCTGGATGAGATTCTAACTGGGCACCTTCTGAATGTAAGGAGGAAATATTACCACTTCATCCAACTCGCTCACAATACCAACTGTTTCAAACAAAACCCCTTGGTGCTGGAATCAAAATCCTGGTGCACTCTGCAAAACTGCAAATTTAAACAACAGGACTCAATTTTTGTCACACGAACTGCACCCCGGCACCCCCCCCTCCCCCACACACCCACACAAAACAGAGAAACAGACTGAGCGACAGAAGCAAAAAAGTGATAGGAAAAAACCCCAACAGGGCTGTACAATAATAGCCAAATCTGGCCCACGCATATGCTGTAGCATTCAGAAAGTGAATCAGCACCTTGCAATGCAGCACATGTGTGCTTTGGCACCAAAGGGTTAATGAAAATGCATGCCTGTGCATACATAACCCATCAAAAAAGTTACTTTGTAATGTGCCAGCTTTTTGTACTCTCAGCAACAAGAATCGGATACTTACAAATTTCCAAGACTGAAATCAAAAGTGCTGTAACCTTACAGCTGGCGTCTTGGGAGTCATTCACATTAATCAACATTTTTCTTCAAATCAGACATATTGGTACCTTTGCTTAACAGAAGGTAGAGAAATGCCACAAAAAGACAAACACAAGGAAATTACATTCAATATTTGAAACCAGCTTCACACTTATATCTTTTCAGTTTTGGACTTAAAACATTTTAAGTGCTTGATTTTTGTTGCACACCATGCCTCATGACATTTAGATTAAAGTGGAATAATACAGATGAAACTGAAGTTCACATGATAAATTTTACTGCACATCTCTCACGCCTAGTTCATCTGAATCCAGGAAATAAACCTTATAAATGCACAGACAGACAGACAGACAGACAGACAGACAGACAGACAGACAGACAGAAAATTAACTCCCAGTATGCAATAACCATTAACTCTGAGATAAAATACTGCTTAAAAGCCATAATCTTTGTTGTTATAATGAATATAGCAACATATACCACCTTGATTTTTTTATCCCGCTGTTCCACTTTTGATTCGAAAGTCTTTTTTAATGTTTCCTTTTCACTGTTACCATCCTCTAGCTGTTGCACTAGTTCCTTCAGTTTACTTTTTAAAATTATCACTTCCTCCTCAAAATGTTGCATTTCATTTGTCTGGGTAGTACTATCACTCAATTCCTGTAACATCACAGAAAAAATTATAGTGTACCATCCACACGTCTGACCACATGATTTTCAACACTGGTACATTCAAAACTGTATGACACAGTGTGAATCAGCAGACAGCCAGAATCCTTCAACAATAATAAATCTAAATAGCAGATCTGCAGTACAATATTTCATACCTATACCAATAAAGTGACAAGCTGTGTATTAGAGCTTAATGATGTGTAACCATTCTCCTACCACTTTTAAATGTGTAATCAATTTGGGACCCACTAAAGGAAAAGTAAAGAACTTGGCCCCACTGTCAAAAGTCTCCAGTTCAAGGGTAGGTAAGATCCAAAGTCGATTCTTATGAATACCTTCCATCTTTACCTGTGAAAAAGTCAGAACACTGAATATGTGTGTTACGATAAGCCTGAGCCCCACCACTATGAATATCAGTCCACGTTAAGTGTTAATTCCCCTCTGTTGGCCATTGTTACTGCAATCATACCATCACAAGTATACCACATCATAATGTACGGGGCCTCACACCTTAGACGTGGACTCCTTCATCCTTGTCCAACAGTAACAAGCCATGAATATCAAACAGGAATAAAAACATTTCAGTCACACCAACTCAAACTCCACTAACAAGTTAGGAAATGTACACATAGCATAATGTAATATTAACATACTGCCTATTATATCATATGTTTCTTTAAACATTCACTCATTTCACTGTGATTTCTTCATTATTTTAGCTAAGAGGAATCAACAGAAGAGCGAAGAAAATCAGAAAATGAAAAGCTTCGCAATTTATACTCCTCCTCAGATATTATACTGATCAAGTCAAGAATGGTGAGATGGGCATAACATGTTGCACACCTACAAAGACCAGACACGCATATAAAATTCTACCCAGGTAACCTGAAGGAATGGCAACATAACATTACAGCAAATCTTACACACACAGGGCATGAAATGTGGACTAGAATAATTTGGTTAATGTAGGTTCAACTTGTGGATTCTCATAAATGTAATGATGATATGGGGGTTCCATATAAGGCATAAAATTTCTTGAACAGCTGAACAACCATCAGCTTCCTAAGGACAATTATCCATGGCATCAATTACTTCATCATCAGATGGCTGTAGAATACAGTCAAATTCAAACAAAGTCCAAAGAAGCAGCTCCACTATTAACTGCCAACAAATGACTCAATTTTATTCTTTACTAACAAAAAATGAAAGCATTGGCATAGCATGTGAACCAAGTATGCAAGACGGCTGCTGCAACTTATAATTTATTTCCACTGACAGCAAACATGATTTGTGGGCAAAATATCTGGCTGATAACTCCAGTCACATACAAATTATGTGTTCTACACACTTTTACTTATTCACTTTTAAGAAAATTAATTACAATTTTAAGGCATATCTAGGACAAGCACAATGTGTGGTGTAAGAAACCATGGCTACAAGTATGTTCTGCTGAGCAGTGCTAATACTTTGATATGTCTAACACATTTCATTCACATGGGCTACAAAGGCAGCGAAACTTGAGATGACCATTTTCTTGGTTAGTCAATATGGTAGGTACCAATCAAAGTGCCACACGAACATGAAGGGAATTTCCACACTGAAGATGGACACAACAGGCCACATGGTGTCACAAACAAACAAACAAACAAACAAACAAACAAACAAACAAACAAACAAACAAACAAACAAACAAACAAACAAACAAACAACAACTATATACACTACAACCAGTAACTAATCCAACCATCACCATTAAAGGATTTTAATTACTTCTTGGCCAAAATAATAAGAACTTCATTAAAGAACGTACTTCAAATGATTCTACCTTTATGGGGTAGCTAGCAAGAACTACAAATTAGTAACATTACAATTTAATAATCACGCTCTGCACATAACTTTTAATGGTACTGATTCTGGTTATGTCAAATCTGACTCAACCTCAACATCTGGCACTAGTACCAACTTCACAATCGCTGCTACACAGAAAATCTTTTCATACAAAATTTGTTGATGCGCACACACACACACACACACACACACACACACACACACACACACACAAAACACATTTTACAGCCACATACATATTCCCACCTTTAACCATTATTTCTGTATTTTTTATGGTACCAAGTCCAGGCTTATGACAGAAAGCCTTCTAGCAACATGATGTTCACTCAATTCTGTGGCTCGGTGCATGAAACCTATAACCCACACTTAACCCATTCCAAGAAAACTGAAGTTAAAAGAAATCGCGAATATTTCAGGTATTAATGTGTTTATTGTGGTTATTTTTTAATGACAGCTGCACTTGTATTGTGTTTATTCTTTGACAAATAATCAAGCACATACAACCAATGCAAACACCATAATAATACAAAATGTTGTAATACAGAAACAGAAAATGCATATTCTCTGTGCATGAAACCAATAACCCACAACACATTAATTAGTTAATTAATTAATTCATTCATTCATTCATTCATTCATTCACCCATCCTATAGCCTGTCTTATGACAGGTCAATAGCCTCTTCCAAAGCGAGCTCTCCACAGGGTGCAATCTAGTGCTTCCTCTTTCAATTTTCATTATGTTCTCTCTTCCTTAAGGTCATCCAGTAGCTGCTTACACCTTCTTCCTCATCTTCAAGTCATTTATATCCTTCCCTCTAACTTCCCTTCGATCATGTGTTCTAGAAGGCAGTTCCTACACAAGATGTGACCAATCCAGTTGGATTTTCTTCTTTTTATTGTATGTAGGATATTCCTCTCCTCCTTGAATCTATGTAATACTGCTTCATTTCTCACGTGATCGGTCCAACTGATCTCCAGTCTTCTCCAGCACCACATTTCAAAACTTCCCAGTTATTTCTGATCTACTTTCTGAAGGGTCCACGTTTCAATACCATACAACCTTACGCTCCAAATGTATCACTTTACTAGTTTCTTCATTAAATTTAAGTCCAATTTGCTGGTGGAAAGAGTCTTCTTATTGAATGCTGCTTTTGCCATGGTAATCCTGGACTTAATTTCATGTGTACATCTTGCATCATTTGTTATCATGCTACCCAAGTAACTAAGGTATTCCACATTCTCCAATCGCTTTTGATCTATCTTGTTCTTATTGGGGATGACTGCTTTAAGATCCTCATTACCTTAGGTTTTCCACATTCATTTCCATTCCATAGCGTCTTCCAAATTCAATTAGTCTATCAATCCTAATCTGTAGCACCGTTTCTTCCTTAGCTAATAGCACAAGGTCATCTGCATATTTCACAGTGCAAATTACTTGTCCTCCTATTTTCAAGGCTCCAAACCCTTCAAGAGCTACTTTGGTAAGGTACTCACTGTATACGTTGAACATAATCAGCTACAAACAGCAAACTTCTCTAACTCCTCTTCCAATCTTCACATTTCTTGTCTCCACTTGGCCCACTTGTACTTTAACACTCTCATCTATGTACAGTTTGCTGATCAATCTTCTTTCATGCCAGTCTATCCCAGTTCCCTTTAGGATCTGCATTAATTTGGTCCATCTGACATGCTCAAATGTCTTCTTCCAATCTAAGAAGCAAGCACACAATTCCTGATCCATGTTCAAGGTTCGTTCTGATATTATTCTCAGCATCCCAACTTCATCCCTAATTCCCTTTCCTCTTCTAAATCCAAGCTGATTTTCTCCAAGTACATCCCCAATTTTTCTTTCAATACTTCTTCTAAGTATCCTCAACACTATCTTTGCCGTATGTGTGATGAGGTTGATTGTATGACACATACAGCTATGAAAATCTTCTTCAATCTTTTTTGTTGTGTTTCCATTTATTTATAGAAAATTAATACCAAAATCTGTTGAGCATATATTTTTTCCAAAAACTTGTCAGATAAACAAGCTTAGCATTCTCTGCTGGAGCAAGATTATCATAGACTGTTGCAGAAAACTTAATATTGAGGAGAGAAGCATATGAAAACATAAAAAGTTAATCACGGTAGTCAGTTACAGATGGAAACAAGAACGTACATGGAGAAACAAGATCTCTCGGGATCAATCTAATTAACCCTTTAAACACGAGGCTTATCTGTTTTATATAAGGACTCAGTGTGTACCGCACTGTAAACACTCTCCACTTCAGTTATAAAAGCCAATCTCTTAGTGTTTTATAAGGCGAAAGTTGCTGTTTGTTCTGAGATCCATACAAAACACATAAACACAATGTGAACACCACATAGAATTTGTGAATGTTAAACCTGGTCGTACGTAAAGTTACCGCCAGGCTCTAAAAGGTTAAGATGATGTAATCTCAACATCCCACCCTTCATGTCCTGTCGTCCTTCCAACAGTCCAGTGTCGAAGTTAACTGGACTCTTCACTTCACGTGACAAACTCGCATAAAATTCAAAACACCTGTCTGGTATGAAAGCACACAGTTTTCTTCATATCTGCAAGCTTTGGTGCTGAAATAGGTCTTCTTTCACAGTGCAAGTTTGGCAAGTTATTGTCATTCCCTCCGAAACTTGCTCTCCCTGTCTTTTCTACTTCCACCTCTTGAAGAATTTCAAATATATTGAGTGTACAGGCAACAAACATTTTCCTTGGATGCTCTCTAGAAATACTCGTGTGATTCTTGCTGCCTTATGCAGGTGTACTGGCTGGCCATGCACATCTTTACTCCTGAAATTCAAAATGTAAGTAAACTGGCTTATTGACACCAAGTGTTTTTCTCACGTTATTCTGGCCGCCTTGAAAGATTTCTTTGATTTTGCTGATTCAACGAAGTTATCCCAGGACTCTGGATCACACAGAGCAAAAGTTTCCTTTGTCTTCCGTTCTATGACACCGAAGTTGTCCCCATCACACACTCGGTATGTGTGGGCAGGTACTGGGCAATTATGTTCTACACTTTCAAACTTTCTTAAGCTGCACAATGTACCATCTGAAGATGAAGCTCATGTTCTCCTCTCAATTTGCTGCTTTAATCAGAAGTGCTTGCTGCTTCTATTTTCACTGCCCATTCACTGCAAAATTTATATTCATCCAGACTTGGGTGGCCGAAATGCAAACCGAATTCTTTTTTGAAAATACCTGAAAAAGCCCTAAGAGAAATTGGCTCTGCAGCAGATTTTACACATTCATTTACATGTAATTCTTGCATTTTTCATATTGTCAGTTCTGGGAAAAGACACTTATACTACTACTTCACATTTTGACAGTTCTATAAAACACTTACATTACGAACAGATGGCTTGATTATGTACCAGATTCATCATCATACATTATTTCACTCATATCTACCAGTTTCTCCATTTCCCTCCTAGTAATGACACTGTCTCTGGCCTCTTTAAAGAGAAATGTGGGTTATGGGTTTCATGCACGGAAAGTGCTACTCAAAAAAGAATTAGTGCACGGTGCTGTCACCAGTACTTCACTGTAGGCATTACTTAATATTTACCTGATTTGAGAGGGGATAGATACTTGGTGAGCCAACACACAGACAGCATTATCTGATTTTTTTTTCCAAATTTGAGGGTTATGGGTTTCACACACACAGCCACAGCACTTATATATAAAAAAAAAAAAAGGATAAGGACTGGAAAGACACACAGACACCATAACACCTGCTCATCTTTCTTGTGATGTAATGTTTTAATTGCAGTATGCAACCTAATTTACTATCACCTGCATACAATACATACACCATCAGACTTCACATTCATGGAAACTGAAGGGACATCCTCAGCAATGGTGGCAAATGACCCCGTATGTCCATCCTTTAGGCCTTTTAATCACACACTGGACATGCTACTGCTATCCAAACTACAATCCTTTACAACTTCTAGCACTGTTTTAAGATAGACCGTATCTTTGAAACATTTAATGTTAAATTTTCTTTTATGTTTTCCCATGAATTTCAAGTTCTTATATCTCACTTTCAAATACAGCACTACCATATGACTTGTGCTACAAAAAAACAGGTCTTGCAATGGTGGAAACAGCTACTGCAGTCCATGTGCCTTCACCTGCACTACTAATATCACTAGCATGACAATACAGAACAAAGAACATGCTCATATTCCAGTGAGAGAGAAAAAATAAACATTCTGCCAAGTCATGGCAACTGGTATTAACACAATGTAAGGCCTCACATACTTGGCTTCATGCTATCAGCTCATAGTTTCAACTTACAGACAACAGCTGTGAAGGCAGTATTGGTGAAGCAAATGTTGGCTTGTACACTACTGGGTGTGCAAGTGACACAGCCAGTGTATGAGGTGTTTTCTGTGAGGTCAAATGAGTTACAGATACTGTTGGAACTTTGGGCTGACCATCTTCCACAGACCATTTCTCAAGTTTTGAACATGCTGACTGCAAAGCAGAAGGTACACCTAGGGAAGGAAAAAAAAAAGTATTTTGATATCTAATGCAGGGAAGTAATAAGAGTTTACTTACTTTAAGTTTACTTAAAACTGGAAATCTTCAAATGAATTCTCAGCAATTTACAAAATATATTCACTGGTGGGCACATTAATTTGTTGCAGATACAATTTATATCTCACAATACTATACACCAGCAGAGACACATACAGATGCATAGCCATCACAAACCGTATCACTGATAAGAACCATTCAGAGGACAGATACCACAGTGAATATGGGACATAAAACACTTTTATTATATTCTGTTCAGCACTAACAATACAGGCACAATCCTTCTGGCACAACAGTAAGATCCCCAAATGTCCAGTGTAAATGGAAGCATATGTATTTACCTAAACAATAACAACAACAAAGCAATTTCTTTAACTGCATTAGTTTGGAATTGCATAATTTAAAATTGCATAAGCAGGGGTGTGTCTACAGGAAAATGATGACTGTTACCTTCTAGGGGATACCACGCAGTCAGGTAGAAGTGTACCGAGTTTCAAAAACCCCCTGCCTCCATCCTGAAGGTGGACGAATAAGCCACATGTACAAATGGCAATGCACACACAGAAACACAGCCAAAGCCAATGGGAGGTGATGTGGAAGTCAGAGCAACAAAATGGGACCCTTTAAATTTCTGAACGGAGTGAACAGAACATAAGGGGAGACAATTGCGAAGGGAAGTCAACGGATATACACATTACTACTACTACTACTACTACTACTCGAATTTCTCATCTCTCAGCTTTAGCTGCGAAATTTTCACCTATCCTGGGATGTATCATCAAAATGATTAGGCTCGGTGGTCTTATGTGTAATTTAAGAAATTTCTTACAATTGAGCATGTGCTAAGAATTACCACTTTTTGCATTTGTATATATGTGTTTGGGTGCAGGTTAAGTCTCTTTAAACTTTGTGACAGTGACTTTGGAATTATTCCCGTAGCTGAAATTACTATCGGGACCACTCGTACTGCATCCTGCTTCCACATAACACGTATTTTCTTCGCCATTTCTTGGTATTTCTTTTGTTTTTCGGTTATTGTTTTGGCGAGACTGTGTGTATTTGGAATAGCTATGTCTATTAGGAAGGTATTTTTTGTTTACTTGTTCGTGAGAGTTATGTCACGTCAGTTGAAAGGTACTGTTTTATCCGTAATAATGCTGCGATTCCAGCATAGTTTGAAGTTGTCGTTCCCCAGCACGTTTGCTGGTTTGTAACTATAGTATGGGCATTTGTCTTCAATTAGTTCAGCTGCTTCTGCCAGTTTCTGGTGTATAACTTTTGCTACTTCATCATGTCTTTTTATATACTTGGTAGGTGCTAGTTGTTCATATGCTGCAGTAATGTGCTGGATCGTCTCCGGTTCTTTTCCACATCTTCTACACACCTCGTCGATGTTTGGCTGCTTCAAAATATATTTCTTATAGTTTCTTGTTAGTATGACCTGGTCCTGTATTGCTGTTAAAAAGCCCTCTGTTTCAGCGAAGACATCTGCATTTGTCAGCCATTTGTTCGATGCTTCTATGTCTACATGTTCTTGGCTAAGGTCATGCGGGTGTCGGACGTGTAAGGCTTTTTGAGACCACTGTCTTCTGACTTTGTTGTTGTATTCTCCGTCTGTGGTGAGTTCATTTTCATTTGTGTGTAGTAAATCCAGTGGTGTGTATGTATTGTCTGCTTTTACTACTGCAGCACAGAGAGGCGATGATGTCTGTTTGTTTAAGAAACATGTCTGAAGTAACTTCACCTGCTTATCATGTAGCCGAGTTATATCAATCATCCCTCTTCCTCCTATTTGCCATGGTAGACTGAGTCCTTTGTGGTGTGGGGGTGGCGAATTCGGTATCTTGTAAGTAATGCTCTTGTTTTAATTTGGAGGTTCTCTAGGTCTGCATGCATCCATTTTATTATTCCGAAACTGAAAGTTAGTACTGGAATTGCGTAAGTATTTATAGCTTTAAACATATTTTTCCCACTTAACTTTGTCTTTAATATGCTTTTTGTGCACTGTAGGTATTCATCGCCTAGCTGTTGTTTCATTTGTGCATGTCTAATTTGCTTAGTTTGCATGTGACCCAAGTATTTGCATATATCTTGCTCTTTCATGGCTATCATAGTGTCCTCTTCCTCTGTTGTGAAATTTCTCAGTTCTAATTTCCTTTTTACAATACTTAATGTTTTGCACTTTTCAATCCCAAACGTCATCCTGAAATCTCTAGAGAAAGTTTTGGTGAGCTGCAGGAGTTCTTGTAGTTGGTTATTTGTGGCTGCATAGAGTTTAATATCGTCCATGTATAAAAGATGATTCAATCGTTGTGTCTCATGGTTGTTGGAGTTTATACCAAAACCATAGTGTGTTCTGTTAAGTAGGTAGGAGAGAGGGTTTGGTGCAAGGTAAAACCATAGTGGGCTAAGACCACCCCATGATATATGCCTCGCTGTATGCAGATAGGATCATTCGTAATCTGGTTATTTTTTACTTTGACTTGGAGGTTTGTTGTCCATTTCTTCATCAACCGTTGCAATGAGTCAATTATTACTGGGTCAATTTTGTATATTTCTAATACGCATACGAGCCAGCTACGTGGCACTGAGTCAAAGGCCTTACGGTAATCAATATACACCACGCACAGGTTTCGGTTATCCCTGTGTGCTTGTTCCAGAACCACTGAATCTATTATTAGTTGTTCTTTACAGCCCTGGAGTTTCTGATACATCCTCTTTGTTCTTCTGCTAGTAATTTATTTGTTTCTAGGTGCTTGTAGATCTTTTCACCTATGCACGCTGTATATATTTTATAGACTGTGCAGAGGCAGGTTATTGGTCTGTAATTGGATGGGTCCTTACTGTCCTGACTTTTCAGTATCAAGTATGTTATTCCCCTGGCTATGAATTCTGGAATTTTTTCCGCATTTTCTAAGAATTGGTTAAAGTAATATGCTAGATATGGGTGGCTTGCCGTGAACCGCTTAATCCAGAAATTACTTATTCCGTCTGGTCCTGGCGCCTTCCAGTTAAGTGTTTTAGCAATCAGCCAGGATACTTGTTCTGTGGTCATTGGACTGTCTTCCATTGCAGTCAGATTAGACATTTTTTTTGCTCACTTCTTATGCAACTTGCTTTCAGGTCATGCCTGGCTGTGTTCCCCCATATGGATGCCCAGAAATTTGTTAGTATCTGTCCGGTAATTTGTCTTGGCAATCTAGTCGTCATTCTCTTTTTAGGTTATGGTAGTCGGTTTTTTCGTTGGTGGTAACTAGTCTGTTTTGTTGCTTTCGTTCATTTGCTTCCTTATACTGTCTAAGCCTTTGTGATTTTGCTGACAGCTTTTGCGACTTTGCTGATAGCTTTTGCTTGAGGGTGTCAAGCATTTCTGTTATGCGGACATTACTTGGGTTGTATTTGGCATATGTGTCCGTCTTTTCCCATATCCTGCACATGTGCTTCTGTATTCTGTTGCTGGTGTTACCTCTTTGGACCTGCTGTACTCTTCCGATGTCTTTTCTTAAGTCACTGATTTGTTGCTTGAGCCTTCTTTCCCATAGTGGGGTTTGTTGTCTATTTTGTAAATAATCCAGGTTATTTTTTATCTTACCCCGACATCCTCACGGTGGCAACTGCTGCTGCATAAATGGTGTGCAATTCTAGGAAATTGGTGACATTATTTTTCATACATTCCGGAAGTATCTCCTGGTTTATGGCTGTTATGATGGTGGCTTGAGCATTTCTGGTTTGGTATCTGTAATCTAATGGCTGGATCTATTCCTTCAAATCCCTTTAGTGCTTTGTGGAACTCTATTTTATTTTATCTAGCTCTGGATTTTCCACAGTCTGTCGACTTTCTAAACTTTGCTTTTCTTTTTGTTCATTTTCGCTAAAAGGTTGTGCTGTTTCTTCGTCTGTGTTTATATTTTCCTCAGAATCCTGGTCATTTTCTTTTATAGTTGTCTCCTTTACAGTTTCAGCCACTTGTACTCTGATTTCATCTAACCAGGGCTTTGTTAATAAGTTTTTGGTAACAATGGCCCTTTGTTGGTCAGCTATTTGCTGCTCGCTAATGTCCATCTCAGGGTACTGTCTCGTAAATTTGTCACGTAATTCTTGTCTATTTCCAATTTTTATAGTTTCCAATTTAGTTATTATGTAGATGATAAACATATTCATTTCTTTACTCCACTGTATGCGCTGGCGTGGTTTTCCAGTTTTAGTGGCCCTAGCATAGCTTGGGAAACAGTTTTTACTGGCTGGGTCTCTTGTTGCTGTGTGGACCCATAACGGGATCTTGTGGTAGCCCTACGTGGGATAGCGCCACTTGCTTCACCAGTCTCCATGGGAACCTGTCTCTTATTTTCCGCTGATTGTCCAGTCCCCAAACATTCAGCGCAGGTGATATACTGCATACCCGAAGCAGTTTCCAAGGCTCAGTTAACTTCCTTCTCCATTCTCATGGGTGTAAAGCATTTTATACCTTCTGCCAGGTTTGTGGATGGGATAGGTAGGGAGTTAGATTTAGGTAGCAAGGACTGTTAAAGGTATGGGCAAGTTTTAGGATAGTCGCCCCAGACGGTCGCCTCTTATGACGGGCAGGGGATTCCCTAGGTCTATTCTTATACCAGTACCTAGACGGTATTTATCATCATCATCATCATCTCCTTTATGCAGCATATTCACACTTATATGCCTGAAACAAACCATGTTTCTAGGGTATACAGTGTCGCAGCTATTCCGCGCATGCTATTAATGGTGCATACAATGCTGTCTTCAATATTAAACGCCTTTGTGCTTCTACATTAGCACTTCCTGCAGTATGTGTGCTGTGCCCAATATAGCTGTTTTCTGTAGTTCCTTGATACCGTGCTTTCCTGGTATGCTGCTCAAGTATTTTCTGAAGGATTTTGAAATGATTCCAGTTGCTCCTATTATAACTCACGTCACCTTTGTTTTTACATTCCACATGCGCTGGATTTCTATTATGAGGTCTTTATATTTTAGAATTTTCTCAGCTTCTTTCTTTATCACATTTCTGTCTCCCAGGATTGCTACATCAATTAGCATACATGTTCCTTTCTCATTATCCCGGATTATGATGTCTGGTTTATTGTTGGGGATGGTTCTGTCGGCTTGCACTTGTTGATTCCATAATATGGTTACCTTACCCACTTGACTTGTTTCTACTGATTTTGGTACATGTTCATACCAGAGTTCACTGTCTAATTTTACTCCTAGTTCCTTACATATGCTGAAGTGTAATTGAGCACACATTCTATCATGTCGCTTGATGTATTGTTCTTTTGCCAATATTCGGCACACTGACATAATGTGGTCTACTGTCTCCTGAAATTGGTGACATAATCCGCATTTACGATCCGGTTCTGTTTGCAATATTTTTGTTGCATGGTATCTTGTTTGTAGTGCTTGGTCCTGTGCTGCCACTATTTCACTTTCTGTTTCTGCCTTCAGGTCTCCCTTTGACAGCCAGAGGAACGTGTCTTCCTCACTAATGAGCTGTTTATCAATGCTTCTAATGTACTGGCCAGGCATTACTTTGTTTTTCCATTTTTCCTTTAAGGACTCCGCCAATCTTGCCTTTGTGTTCTGTATTCCATCTTGTTTCATGTCATTCTTCTCGTTTGGTTGACTTAATTCAGCTACGATCTTCGCTGCTGCTTTAACTGTTGAATTCATATGTGGTTGACTGCTGTCGTGGCTTCTTATAATATTTACAAACTGGTCTTCTTTGTACTTTTTGTTAAGATATTCTGCAATATTAATTATCTCTGTTTTATATGCTGCTTCAATTTGTGACAGGCCTCTTCCTCCTTTCCTCTTTATATGAAGCCTATCTATATCAGCTTTAGGATGATGCATTTTGTACATTGTTAATATCTTCCTGGTTTTCCTATCAATTTTTTTAATTTCTTCTAATCTCCAATTAATTATACCAAAACTGTATCTTAATACTGGGATGGCTAATGTTCGAATTGCTGTAATTTTGTTTTTGGCATTTAATTCAGATTTCAGTATCATTCTTAGTCTCCTGGTATATTCCTTCTTCAGTCTTTCTTTCATTTGCTGATGTTGTATGCCATCACTTTCCTCAATCCCAAGGTTGTTGTATGCCTTTCCCTGTTCAAGCTCTTGTATTTCTCTGTTGATGTCCACTACTAAATTTTGCGGGTGGACTAGTTTTCCTTTCTCAAATACAATCTTTGCACACTTGTCAAGCCCAAATTCCATGTGGATATCATCACTGAAGGTTGTGACCGTTTGTACCTGTTTTTGAAGCTCTTCTTCTGATTTGCCAAGCAACTTCAGATCATCCATATAAACAGGTGGGATATTTTTGTCTTTGTTGTGTGCTCTTCATATCCCATGTTCAGCCTGTTCAATTGTACTGAGGGGAATTAAACAAATGCAAAACAACAGTGGTGATAATGAGTCTCCTTGGAATATTCCACGTTGTATTTCCATCTCTTCAGTTTCTATTAGCTTATTTTCTGTGTGTACGTACATCCTTGTTCTCCAATGACTCATAATATTCTTGGTAAATGATATAATTTTATTATTAATCCCAATTAGCTCAAGAGATTTGATTATCCAACTGTGTGGTACCCTGTCAAAAGCTTTCTGATAATCAATCCATGCCATACACAAATTTTCTTTCTGCGTTTGAATTCCTGTAATATTGCTTTTGAAATTAGCAATTGATCTTTGCATCCTTTTGATCCTGTGCAACACCCTTTCTGTTCTTTGGGCATCAGCTTTTGGTCATCAATATACCTTTGCATCCATTTGCTTATTATTGATGTAATAAGCTTGTATATCGTAGGCAGACAAGTTATGGGTCTGTAGTTCTTCGGTTTTTCAGTATTTTCGTTTTTTGGAATAAGTAACGTGACTCCTGCCATTAGCCACTCTGGTGTTTTGTCTTCTTGAATCAGTTTGTTGAAAAGTGTCGCCAAATATTTGCGTGTTGCCGTCAGTTGTTTAAGCCAGAAATTTGGTATTTGGTCTCTTCCAGGAGCCTTCCAATTTAGTGTTGTTCGTAGTGCCACTGTGACTTCTTTTTCAGATACTGGTCTCCATTCCATACAGGGATTTTGCTGACGCTGGTCTTTGATCCAGTACGCTTCTTCATTGTGCCATACTTTTGCCCCGAATATTGCTCTCCAAAAGTTCTCTATGTCCTCTTTTCTTGGTTCTTTTTTCACATTGGTATTTGTGTGTCTGAGAAAGTTGTAAAATTTCTTGCAGTCCGTTCTAAACATTTCATTTTGGTAATACTGTCTTTGCCTTTTCTTATATCTAGACAATCGCTGTGTCTTTGCTGATACGTTTTGTTTAAGCTCTTCAATCACTTGAACCCAAAGTAAATCTATGGCATCACTCCAAAGAGCATTCTCCCACCTACTTCTACTCTTTCTCACAGGTCTCCTTCCTCTAACATCCTCCCCTTACCTTTTTGGGGATACAAGAACCACTCATCCTTACTACATGGCCAGTCCACCGATACAATGAAGTACTAAATTAAAAATAAATATCTATGAAAACAAAACAAAATTAATATTCAGGAGGGGACCAGGATGGTGGCAAAGCAACTTGAGTATGTGGAGGGGAGACGCAGGCAACTGGTGGATCAACAGGAGAAGAAAGAAGGAAGGACAACTGGTAACAAAATCTTTAGCCTGAAACACCATGTTATAGGGAAAAGTGCGTCCTTACAATAAACTAAGGACATGGAAATAAGAAAATGTGAAAACAAATACACATTATGCAAACAACAAATAGCAAAACAATTATGCAGGGGTGGGGGTGAGAAGGCCCAGGCACGCCATATTTAATATGTACAGAGGCTGGTATGGGAGAAGTTTCCATGCCCAGCTCAGACAGAGTCCATCCTCCTTCCCATTCTCTCCTGCTACATTATTCATTTTTTACTTAAATTTTAATTAATTTCGACTAACTTTGATTTTAATTTTAATTTTTTATTTTAATACTCTTATTTAATTATAGCTCACCTTCAATTTTCCACAGAACGTCTACCTTCAAGTCCACTTTTCTTCTAACCAGCTCTCCTTACTCCCCTCTCCTCTTACTCATTCAACAACCTCCTATTCCCCTTCATTTATGCTTCCAGCTTTCCTGCCTTCTTACCCCCACCCCCCTTCATTTGTACCTTTATTTCACTTGCATGTATTCTTATTCTTTAATACCCCAGTGTCAATGCATTTCTTGCTTCACTTCTCGTCACTGCTTCTTCTCAGCAATCCTGTTCACTCCATTAATGAACTGGGAGATCATTTTGTTTCCTCTATATCCTTACTTCTTTACCACCCACCTCCCACTAGCCCAGTCAGAGCTCTGACCCAACCTACTACCTACCCCTTTACCCACAATGTCTTTCCATACGCAACTTATTCTTTGATTCTGTAGATGGAGGCAAAAGGATTCTCTGAAACATTAGTATACTTTTACCAGATTACACACCATCACACCCCAGCAGATAGCAACTGCACAGTCACCACTGTGAGAACTGGGAATTCTGCATAATGAAAAACATTTGAAATGAAAGGTATATATTTCCATGTTTTAACACAGTTAAGTTGCCTTGCAGAAATCTAATACTGGCTACGCTGAGTCACTACGAATATAAGTATACAAATCAATGATAGGTAAAAAGGCACAAAACTCAGCCACTATACTGCATACAACTTACCTAATGCATTACATGATGAGGCTGTACCAATCAAATGACTGTTGTCAACTGGAGCTGGAACAATTCCAGCAGCTGTTTTTGCTTCAACATTTCCTTCAGAATGAGACTTCAACAACTCATGCTCTGTAACTACTACGGGTTTAAACTCACTGGCATCAGGATTTAAACCTTTCCCCAGATCCTCCTCAAGCGTTTCGTTCACTCTCTCCTCTTTTTCATTTACATTCCCCTCTTCATTGGTCTTTACAGTGTTCTCTGTGTGGGTCATCTGATTCTTCTGCTGCTGTCCACCATCATCATACTCATCATCCTCATCCTCATCCTCATCATCATCACCATCATGAACTTCATCACTTCTATTGTCAAGGTCCTCAGAATCATCAGAGCTGCCATAAATCACACCTGAAGCATCTCCCTCAATTATATTTTCAATACAGGCATTCGGAAGTCTCTTAGCAGCCAATATCATATCTTCTGCGGTATGGATATCTGGATCTTCAACTACATCAGCCACTTCAGCATGAGGAATAAACACATCACAACCATTTGTACTTCCTGGGGGTTTACCAACAAATGACCTTAATGTGGTCTCAATAGATGGCTTACTGACATAGTTATGTGTATTTAAATTATCTATTACATGCCAATTCAATTCAGGGTCCATGTGGTGACTGTTAAGGACTGGGTGTTCAGACATGTCAGGTAATAACCGCGTATAATTTGCAACTCCCGTCAAAGTGAAGGACAAGCTCTGAACAAGCTCTGTCTTTGCCGTCTTGTAAGTCTCGGCCAGCTGTTCGGCGAGGCACATGTAGTCATCAACAGAAGCGAAGCGGTATGACTGACGCAAGAAAGTGCAGATATCTAAAACAATCGAACAGGCAATTTATTAAGAACCCTTCAAGTTGTCATTCATGGCACAAAAGACAGAAGGTTCCTCACATTACAGTGAATTCACATTTAATGTTCAATTCGGATTTCTGCAGTGTTAAATTCTCCCCAGTTCAGGTCAAAATCCATTTAGTTGTTTGTGGCTGGTTTATAGGTGGTGCCACAGCTACCACTATTAATTGTGCCTATCTACAGTTAGTTACAACTTGTTACGATTACACAAGGAAAATTAATCTAAGCCATCACTTCCCTACCAAAATAAGCAGCAGTGGATACGGAGAATGTAGAGAAAATCTAACATTCTAACAGGCTGTAAAGAGGCCTACCTTAAGAGCAATTAAAACAATTCAATAGTGCATGTCTAAAATGTAAAATATGCAAAAGACAAAAAAAATTAGGCTTCCACAAACTTACTGTTAACAATTAAAAATGCGGGGCACTGCAAGTACTCCTCTAAAATACTGGAGATATAAAGGATAACATGCAGTGCATTCCAACTATCATCCCTAGGATTTTTAGGTACTATGCTGTATAAGGAATGCTGTTGGAGCCATTTCATATCTTGCACAGCAAATTAAAATATGGTGTACTCAGGAGAGGACATCACAGGCTGTCATATTCCTCATAACACGCAACTGTCTATTATATAATAATGGTCTATATGTGTATGTCAGCAGCATTTCCTCTTGCCAGTCAGCTCAAAGACATAAGCACCACGCACAGACACCTGGCTTCACAAGCTGGAGTTTGTTCACCATGACTGCAAACAATACTGATTACCGCTATGACAAAATGAGACCCCAAACTATGTAACTTCACACCTAATTCCATACGGTCAAAGTTAAATGTGCTCTCCAAAGGCTCCTTCCTGCTGACCTCATTCTCTTTGGTGTAATAACCAATCTCCTACTCACTAACCTTTAGACCCCATACTGTCAGCAGCCCAGAATTTTCTGTGGGTATTTAAATGTTTGTTGCAATGGTAAAAAAAATTGAATACCTTGAAGGAAATAACATATTTACAAACAAAACTGCATTTACTCCAGCAAGGCATGGAGAATGCTGTGGTCTATACCACAGTTTATTATAAAATGTTTTGAGGCAGTATAAAACAGAAACACTCCTCTACAAGACAGAAATTTTAGCAGTATGCTCTATTTCATTCTCCTCAGCCTTAAATTCAGGCTTCTTTCTTCTGAATTCAACCCTGCTGTTGAGGGAAAAGGTTTGTGTAAGAGTCTACTGACAAAGACGTTTACAATTACAATTGTGAGAAATGAATACTTCTCCATAATTTTATCAGAGCCTGCAGTCATTCACTGTTTGTCCACAGAGCAGTGAACCTTCTGTTTGTGAAATTTAGTATGTGTAAAGATGCATTCAACACCATCGCTCCCAAAATAAAGCTCTGCAATGAAGATCAACAACAACAACTGCCGCTGCCACCACCGCCACAATAAAACAGCTTATGAAGTGAGGGATGCAGTCTCAAGCCAACAATGTGTGCCCATCAGTTTACTGGCAGCAACACAGGCAAGATACAGAATGCAAAACTACAAAAGATTCATCATCTCTGAGCATTTTCATGCTCTATTTTGCATCTGTTATTCCTCTGCTAATGACAAACACTAACAGACATTGCCATCAGTATTTGGAGAGATGTAACAGAACACCATCCCCACTTCATGACATTATAATTTCTGAAATGGTTCTGTTTCTAGTGATCACTGTATGTATCAGCCACGACATACAAGACAGACACAGGAAATACTGGACAAGGATAGAACAATTATTCACACCTCCGTACCCCAATACAATGACACAAGACTATTTCTTGCATATCTTACGTTACTTAAACTTCACAGTGAAAAGCCTGAAAAGAATAGAAAAGGCACATATCCAGAAGTTATATATGGACAATTTTTTTTATTCTCTGAATTTACAGAATATAACAATCTGACAAAACGCAAAATAAGCTGCTGCAGTACAGTTAAACCAAAATGTAAGGAAATGCCACACAACTTCAGAGAAAGACAATGAAAATTAAACAGGGTGACAAAGGCTAGAAAAGTTGTAATGTGACAGCAATGGTTTGGAAGGACAAACATCACACGATCTTGCTGACAAACATTCATAATCCAGCAGCAGAGGGTAACTTTTGTGATGAGAGTTGAAATGCCCTGAAGCCAGCCTTTGTGGTGGATTACAACTGTCACATGGGTTACACTGATAAAAGTGAGAGAATGACCAACAGCTACTCTACCAGTCACCAAGCGCAGAAGTGTACAAAAAACTCTTTCCTTATTTCCTCAGCCTCACAATTCTAAACAGCCACATTCTCCTGAAGTCCCATGGTTCTAAAATCTCACACAAAAGACTTCAGCCTGACACTTGTGAGGAATGCAGCAGAACTTGCTGGACCACAGGCATGCCCACTACAATGCACAGGCAGGTCATCTCATCAGCTTTGGTGACAAGAACTGGTCACCTGCAGGAAAGCAGTTGCCAGCTTTTGCCTACCAAAACTGAAAAGAGGGAAGACTGTGTAGTGTGTCACACCCGAACAGAGGAGAGATGCTGAATTCAAACAAAGTGCAAAAATTGCAATGGTGGACTGCATATATCCAGGATGTTTCAAAAACTATAATACAAAGTCACAGCTCTAGGTGGTAATTGGTAGTGACGACTTACAGCAAGATCATCTAACTACAAGGTCTGTAATAACTGCTGAATCAAGTAACTATCTTCTGACAATGCCCTATGTATTTTCTTTCTTAGCTGAGCTGTGGTTTGTTCTTGCATGAAATACCTAAAGGTAAATTCAGAAGGCAGCCTTTAAATCATACGTATATTGTTTAAAAACAGTCCTGAAAATTGTTTTGTGAGCAAAGGGACAGGATAGGGCAGTGAATAAGTCAGGTGACTACCAGATGGGAGATCAGGGTTCAATTACCAAAAAGTACATAAATTTTTCTGTCAAAAATATTCATCATATCATGATGCTACCAGCTTCGTATTCAGTGGGTACCTGGGGCTCCTACACGTACAGCTGCTACAGCATGAAGCTGATTACTCATCTCTGAAGTGTTGAATACATCACTATATAGCACATTACCCCCATGCCCCTATACACCTCGATGATGTCACACACAACTGCAAAATTGACTTTCAAATTTGTAGTATGTGTACACTACATTACTCATGTATTGTCCTGTGAATATCACACTGAATGTGAGGGTTTAAATTGGGTATTTTTGGTCAAAAATGCCCATTTTGGCATTCATACCCACACATAAATGTGGAGAGAATTGCCTGTTTCAGCACTTACAAGATAAGTTCCATACGTTAAATTCCATTAAACCGTTTACAACTTCACAACTACAGTGGACATTTAACAAAACACCTGGCTGGACGGCCACAATTTCTATACAGGTTTTTCCCCGTCATCACAGGATTCCTGTCTGCTGGAACTAGAAGCTGACACTCATCTTACCCTTATTTGTTACAGCACAGCAGCATTTATCTTGTGTTACCATACTCTTGTCAGAGCTAAAATTATGGACATCAAATAAACATGAAAGAAAATAAAAATGTTGTAATAGCATGTCCGTGTCTTACCAGGTTACATTAACCCTCTGGCACAAGGAGGCAGCTACAGTCAATGTAGAGTGTGAGGGTGAGACAACCCAATGTCCACTGAAGTCATTCGACAAGAATATGTGCAGTAATCAGCAGCCATTTCAATCCCATGTCTTTCGTACAGTACAGTGGACACTTAATTCAACAACAAAGCATTAACTTTACTGGTGAGAAGCGTACAGTGCTGATGGCTTAACAACTTGGTTCCACAGGGACAAAATCCTTCCCAATACATTCCTCAGTGACATATTGCAGCAATGCAAGAGAATCACCTAAAGCTTATTAGTCTATGAGCTGAAAAACTGAAATGTGGGTTGCAATCATAACACCAGAAGGATGCAAAGCATACAGCAAACAAAGATAGGTGATCTTACTGCTCTGCTCAGCAGATGAAATCTGAGAATGTGCCCATTAATGGACCCATCTTACACGAGGGCACCAACGCAGCAGATAAGTCTTGAACAGAAAGTTTGACAGCCTCACATGGCTGCCTGAATACCAAGGCATTATGCAGAACACAAAGCCACGTATGGTAAACATAGCAGAATCAGCCAAGTGTCTATAACTGCCGCTGCACTAATGAATCATAGCCATCACAAATGGATTTTAAAAAAATGCTGAAGACAAGACAGCACCTTTCTGCTTTATACTTATATACATACAGACGTAACATTCCATGGATCTGTGTGTCATGAAGACAACAGGATGTGGAAAGAGTCATAATACATAAAATATATGGAATTTTTACGATGTAAAATACTATGAACATTTTACACAACAGTATCATGAATCATCTTTACACATGAAAAATTCATCTACAGAGTAAAAGAAATGTGTATTAAAGTATTTTCTTAATTTACATTTTGCCCTTTCATTCTTTAAGATCATCTGACTGTGTGGTAAACTGTTGAAAATTCTGACACCAGCACAGAATGTACTTTTTTGAAAACAAGATACATTGGCATTTGGTCTATGAAAATGGTGCTTATTCCTTGCAGTAATATTTGTATATATAAGTCTGTTTGAAAATCTTCCCGATTACTGCTGCCAGCCTTGAATACCTGCTGCCTATTAATACCAAACTGGAAGCTTACAAAAGCTGAAAGAAACTGAAAAATCAACAGCCCTCCTCTACTAAAACACACATGGTACAGGAACGTTACAGCCCCTTGTGACCATAAAGTTGGCAAATTTCAAGTTTTAAGTGTTAATTTTTTGTTGGTATTAGAGAAAATGTCTGCAATTAACAGTGAAGCAACATTCTCCCATTCACTTCTAAACCAACCCCCCCTTACCATATTTCCCAATATAAGAGACACGCATCATTGACACAGCAAATCTTCAATGGGGATTTCACTGAAGCAGAAGGAATGAGAAGCATACCATGGATAAAACAACCAATTCACTGAACAACTTGCATACAGTAAAAGAGCTGACATAAAAACCCCACACACATTAAATGCAATTTCATAAAGTAACAGATGAAGAACAAACTCCAAAAGCACTAGTACGAGTTGCGGTGGGTTATGGCACTTTGTGGCCACTGCCACCTTATGTGTGATGCTCTCTGCCCCCTGCACTCTTTCCTTACCTTCCCCCACCCTAAGCTATACCTCAGGCAATCACTCCATGTTCAATGCTTGACCTGCCTGCTTCAGTATTTTTTGAACTTTCAATTCTGAATTGTGACTTGACTTGAGCAGGCTTGTGTACAGGGTCCTTGCAAGTGTTGTGTGGTGTTTAGTTTAATCTATATTTCTGTCTTTCATTTCTTCAGATCCTGGCAACACCTTGCAAAGCAGTTTAATTTGTGTTTGTAAGCGAATGTGGAGCCTTTCTAGATTCAGCTCTGCATATTATGTTGATAGTGAGTGGAGGGGAACTGTCATTTTTGTGCTTGTGTTCTAACAAAAGAATTTTGAATATTTGGTTTTTGTTATTTGTGATTTATTTTATAATATATTTGCTATCTATTATTAATTAATTCTTAATTCTCACCCGACACCGCTTATTAAAGATACTCCCCCTCCCCCACGCATACTTCCATGTGATCCCTGTTTAAACTGGCTCAGTTATATGTTACAAAATGCAAACTTCTGACATTCGGGGAGGCGGGGAGATCTCAGATTGACAGAGTATAGAAACAGGAAGCCAATGAAAATGGACAACCCCCATGAATGAGGCCCCTCTTCTCATATCAAAGGTCTAAGATCCTTCATATCTCAGAACATAGCAGTTACAAAGCAGCGGGTATGATCGACAACTGGAAGGTTCCATGGGCTAACAGGGTAGCTGATACCAAAAGCTCTGTATGCTTAGATGCCAATCTCACACTTGTCACATGACCACCACTGGTACCCTGACCCACCAACCAACCAATTCATCCTTCACCATTTGCTATAAACGTAAGATCAATTCTGAGCTACAATTATGTGTGCATTGAAGACCTTAATTTGAACAACAAAAAATTAATTATGGAAGAATTTAAGATGACTGGCCATTAAAAAGGGGACACAAATTTTGCTGCTTACAAATACAACAATTTAAGTTGAGAGACACTTGGACAAATTACCCACCTGTTCATGAACATGTTTAGTACACAAGCACTACCCCAAAAAAACAATCAAATAAGGACTACATAATGTGATCCTCAGCAAAAACGTGTGCATGTAAGTTTTTAACACCTGTTCTAATAGCTGTTAAAATGCTTTTAACTTACTAGTGTGTGGATTTATAAAATCACTGACGCCTTCGAAGTCTTTATGTTCATTCTGCCACTTTTGTTCAAGGTCTTTCATCTTTTGTGGTCCTTCATTTCGTATAAATTCGTAGAAATAGCTGAACAAAAAAAGAACACAGTAGTATTACACGATACCAATTCAGCAACACGTGTAACATGAAATACAAAACATTAGAAGCTTGTGTATAAACAAACAAATAAGGCACCACACATCAAATTTGATTTGGCTCTTAATCATATTCTGAAGGCATACACTACTGTTGCATTTTCAATAGCATGGAGACATAAATGAGTCACATTATATGCATTACAATGCTTTACATAGTTTGTCACATTTCTCAAAAAATTAGGCCATAAAACTAAGAAAAAGTTCACATACGTGATTCATGCAGCATTCTCTGTTAAGTCAATCCATGCACAATAAAACTGTGACAGTTCATGATTATTAATTGGAAATTAATGTACCTTCTCGAAGGGGAAGAGAATAAAGGAAGGGGTACCCAAAAAGAGTGTTTCATTCTGTTTATATATGTGTGGTTATTCAACCTGCCAACACACTTAACAGTCACTGTACAGTTTCCGTTGTTGCCACCACGCCAATACCATAAAGAGCACCCTCAAACAAAACCACCCTGTACTTACAAGAATAGTATTTTACCTGACAACTACTGCTGGTCACTTTCTACTGTCTTACTTATAAAACTAACTTATAAAACCCAGCTCAGTCACCAGCTTCTTCCCACACTATACAATGCACAGGTTGTCAGTTCTTTATTACTCACTTGCCATAACTATGTCAATATCATTCTTTACATGGTTTTGTATGATATATATGATAATCCAGTTCATACAAGAAGCATTGTCATATATAGATGGAACTTTCCTGACCTCATGTATCTGTTCCAATAAGACAAGTTTACAACTATGTGGAAAGGTTTTAAAGAGACTCCACTGCAGACAATAAAAGAATATGCAGAAGAAACACGTCAACTGAGTTAAAACTAGATGAAATTTAAGCGAGTTTGGGGAAATCTCCAAGAACATCATTGACATGACTTACAGAAAATGGGTATGTCTGCATCAAAAACTGGTGCATCTGTATCTATATAAGATAAATGTGGTTTATGAACTACAACACAGATTGGGAAGGAAGAATTCACTTTCTGAACTGGCAATTTCATGGGGTCAATCTTGGAGAAAAAGACCCTAGAGGTGGTCTGTTTAGTGAAGAAGCTTGGTTAATCTCAGCGGACATCCAATTCTCAGAATAACATGTTTCCCATGTTAATCCACAAAGCACCACTACATAAAGTTACGGTTAGTGTGACGTGTGCTATGCATGCAGCAAGGAATATTCGGACCATTTTTTTTCTGGTGTGTAGTGTGCTACAAGTAGAACTAGGATCATTGGGACCATATTTTGCTAAGAATATAGTACACATGCAAGTCAATATATTACACACATTCCCATACCACTTTTATACACTTCTCTGATTAGGGGAAAACCTATGCCCCTTTTCAGCGAGACAGTGCGACATCTCACAATGTTAACAATTTTATGTGTTATTTACAGAACGTTTTCAGTGACAGAGTAACAAGCAAAGAATTACGGCCTCTCATTTGCTAGTGAAACTGTGTGTTTGAATTAATAATTAATGTATTTGATTTTTTACATGTGGAAAAGACCTAATAATGTTGCTTGAACCCATGGAAAATTGGAATAGCAGCGAGCACTGCGCTGCCTACCATCATGTGAAATGGTCTGGGCAAAAGTGATATGAGCACTCTGATAAAATAATGTCCCTGCACTCCCAGAGCCTCATTAACCTTCCAATCCTAATGTGAGAAATCTCACTCAGAAATAATATCCATTTCAGCTGCATACATGTTTGTTATTGAAAACAAACCTCTGCCATGTTCAAAAACTTTCAATTAAATATGACATAAATATGTGTGATGGAATATTTAAGTTGTTAGGGATATATGCCTAAAAACTTCAAAAGCTGTTCCAAGCATTTACGTCCTCTGTCTTTTATATGTCATACACTTAGCGGATCTCCTGATGGCTTGTATCAAACTTGTGCATGGAACTATGCTCCTTTTACATACTGGCTCCAGTTCCAAGTACTTGTCTTGAAAAGTAATGTAAAATAGGTAAATTCTTGTCACGTAATATGCAAAGGCTGCAGTTACTGTCTGAATACAATAAGATTTCACTGAAATGTTAAAACCAAATTTTCACGGAATTCATACTTACGAAAAAATAAATTCTTTTCTTCCTCTAATTTCTTCTATTTCTTCTGTAACTTCTGGGCTCAAAAAATTATCCAAGCGACGTACATCTTCACGGCCATAATAATTTTCTTTCGGATTCCACTAGTGGAGAAAAATCACACACATTATTTACTTGACTTTATCAGCAGCATACTCCAGAGTGCATTGACAATTACAATATTCTGTTACAAGAGTATTTATTGCCTGCACTTAAGGTTACGAGGTCTCCAACACTGTGAAAATGGAGGTTCTCGTGGTCATACTGATGAAGATTCAAGTCTAGAATAGGTCCACTGTCTCATATATATATAACAGGATCTGTTCCTGTCTTCAGGTGAAAGGTTGGTAAGACTCAGGTAGTTCTGAAGGGAAGAGCTATTCTCAGCAACCAAACCAGTGATGAAGAACAGCTCTGTCAGAACCAATTAAGCAGGTGCTCCTACTTTTCCACCTGAGGAAGGAAACAGATCCAGTCCCCAAAATGTTGCACATTTCTTTCTTGATTATGAGAAAATGGACAAGTTCAGACTACCAGTAATCCTAAATGTAATACACTACAACCAAAACCAAGCAGACTTGATGTCCGTAATATTTTAACAGGAGGTTTCAGCTTAGGTACAAATACACAACCTTAATTCGATTCAATTCTTAATTCAAATTCCCATAAAAAGTCCCTGTCCTTTTCAAATTAAGATTGTGTGTACGCACACTTTAATTAAAGCTCAGTTTACCAGCAGAAAGTCAAAAAAATCAGCAACTCTCATGTATTGTAAAAGCAAACTCTCATTAAACAGCAGTGTACTGTGATGTTGCTGGCGATCAGCTAATGGAGAATTTATTTTATGTATAACAAATAAGGCTGTATCTACAGAATGAAGTGCTCCCCACCTTTCCTCTGACAACACAACTACAGCAGCACCCCCATTTATAATTTATTTGGGAGACAAGCTTTTTATACTTTACATTAAGAATAATCTTAAATGGGAGTTACATTAAAATCAAACATAAAATTATTACAACTCTTAAAAACAATACGGTCTAAATTTAAACCTAATGACACTTTCCTTCACCCCACTTCATTATTATATTTTTATATTTATTTTATGCAACATGAAAGGAAAAAACTAAAATGTCATGGCACAAGACACTGTATGAGTTCATTCTTCTGCTGGAAGATTTCACAAGAAAATAACATACAGGTGTGACAAAACATGACTCCATTTAAAACAAGCTACATTACAGAGTTAAGCATAAATACAAAATAAGGTGCATACATGTATACCTACAATATTACTTTTGAAAATAACATAGAGTCAGGTCTGCTCTGTTGGTCTGATGTGATCAATAGCAAGTAGCTCTCTCTCTCCAAATTTTGAATGAGGAACAGTACTGACAGCAGGACCCAAATTTCACAGAACACTTCTAATGTGGAATGGCCTTAGGAATGAGCTTCTTTAGTACAGACATTACACTATAATTCACCCAGTACAAACACACTTTCGTGGAAAGAATATTTATGCAAAAGAAAATTAATCAGTGACAGTCATCTGTCTACAAGAAAAGCAGTTATACATACTAATATGGTTCCTGTCATCCTGGCGTCTCCTTTTCAATTTTGCAACTAGACATTCTCCAAAAACGTTTCCCAATGAAAATTTCTGTATGCATTCCTTGTCACTCTCAAATTATATACCCTTCCAGGGTTTATTATTATACAGATAAGGGACTGTTTATCCAGAATGCTTGGGACTAGGGGGTTTTCTGGATAAGAGGGTTTTCCACACCTGCTGGCACCACACTAAAAGAAAATCTACAACTGAAGATATGTTGGGTTAGTTAACATCAATTACAAGACATCATCTGAAGAGGTATCATACGGAACATCTGATGACAGTGGAAGATCTGCAAAAACACAGGGACCAGAAGTGGAAGGTTGAGGCACTGGCTTTAAGGGCTTGCTTAGAGGCATTTTCAGACATTTCTTTCAACACAGTTGCTTCTTATGTTTTGCACTTTCCCCAGGAATCATTCTTTTATTTTAAAAACTGATTTGCTGCTCTGATATGGAACTCCTATGGTCCACACCACCAAAAATCCTTCAGTAATGGTTACCAGTCTGTCAACAGAGACTTTTTATGTACTGAAACTCTGTTATCACTGCCAATGCCATATACATCACACAACTTTACTGTGGAACCTTTACTGAGATACTTTAGTAACTCTACTTTGTCCTTAACTATTCACTGGCAATGAGATCATTTTCGATCGAGGTAATCCCCCACCATTGCCTGGCGTTCACACATTTTGCTGCTTCTGTGCATGTGCGTACTCTGCTACCTCCTGATCTGTGATACATCAGCATACGATGATGAAATCATTACTATGTATTGATAAGGGTTTAACACTGAACATGAAACTTTTTTCGTCAGCTGCCATGATACAGATTGTTACAATAACAAATGATGTAATGAGTTCTTAGTTTCAGCTCTTTCAAGAACTGTATTTATGTTTCACTGCATTTCAACTGCTCCTGCAACTAACTGACTCAACATAGGTCTTGTAATACATAGCTGTATGTGAACTAAAACTATTCGTTACCCTACTGAACATCCTACAGGATTAGCTAGCTAAAGTTATTGCATGAAAAAAGATGCAGTGTCCTCATGAGTAGGAAGTGCTTCAACATGACTTCACATAAGAAAGGAGGACATATCAAGCCCTATTAACTTTAAAAAAGAGAGATGAGGGCATGATTGCTTGGAAGGGCCAGCTCATTTTCAAAATATACATAACAACAACGACAACAACGACAACGACGACGACGACAACAACAACAACAACAACAACAACAGTAGTACGGTAATGGCACCATAGGTGGCACTGTGAAAACAAAGTGTTGGTCCTGGAAACACTTGGTGTTAATTTTAAATTTGTTCTGTAACACAGCCGGTTTCCAGAACATTTCACATACTGGGACCCCACATACAACACCCCACACCTGTATGATGGTTTCAGTGTGAATCTCATTTTTATTTGTTCTCAGATACCAAAATTAATTTCTGAAACAACCCCAAACATTGCCTTGTTTCACATGGATTAATTTTTTTACAGATATACTGCTGCTGTATATATAAACTGGCCCTGCATTTCATAAAGAAACATGAAACTACAACATTTCTATTGTCAGAAAAATTACGCCTTGTAGTTTCTGACAAATATGGAAGCTGAAGAACCTTGTCTATAATCACATGAAAACAGCATATCTGCTTGCCCAACCATTTATGTTTTCAACAGTACTTGTCCTTAGAGTTACACATACATACGTGATTATCATTTGTATATCCAAAATTTATGTCTCTTAAAACCTTCAGCTTGTCAAGTCGTGATGCCAACTCCTCCCTACAAAATAAACGTGACAAATTTAAGACAAAGCATAAAAAGTAACACAAGGAACTGAAATATCTTTATACCACACTTCACTGTAAAGTATGTGACAATATACAGTAATTTTTATAATTTTCTGGCAAGTTTCATGCATAAATGATGCAAAAAAATATTTCAGTCTACTAATTCTCACACCTTACAACTCTATTATGTCATATTCAGCATTTCTTCCCAGCACAATGTTAAGAAAACCTGATGTGTCATCTTCACACTTTCTTACACAAAGAAGGTTATGTTATTAATAATTTTTCCTTGCAAGGTTTGAGGTTTGTACAGTGGCATATGGAGGACTACAACTTTCTGGGATATGACGCTTCATCACTGTGTAAGTGGTACCCAATGTTCCTTCGAAATGTCAGGAACCGTCACCCAATGATGTAGCATCACATCTCAGAAAAAAGGACATCTCACTAGTCTTCTTGCTTTCAACATGTTTACTTGTATAAACAGATCATTTTTAACCACATTTACATGTTATTTCTGTAACTTCATGCAAGAAATAAATGGTGAGGTCAAAAACAGTCTGTCCACACATACATTCCACTTCCAAAAATTCTGCACTAACAGTCAACACTAGAAGTTGTTTGGAATGCAACATTTTAATTTGTACTGAACAAAAGTAACGCCTGATGTGCACGAAGTTCACGTCAAACTTCATTTCTGAAGACACCTCGTCTTAAAATAACTGGAACATGACATAAATTCAACTCTGATTAAGGTTTATAACATTTCTTTAAGAAAGGTTTAAACTGAACAAAATGAAGAAAAAGGGACTTACAGTTTAAGCCCTTATGCAGTACAACATAATTATATTAACTTTATCAACAGGAGCTTCGTATCCATAATTATGTGAATACAGAACTTCAGCGAATTTATTTGGATAATTCGTATCTACAAGCTGGAGTACAGCAGCTGGAATAAATTTGGAGCATCTTATAGGAGGTGGGCAGAAGAGTGGGGGACACGGGGGGGGGGGGGGGTAAGAGTAAAAATTGAACCG